>VWPU01001254.1:6505-31706 GCA_013398955.1 Callaeas wilsoni | reverse complement strand
ATCCTACTTGACTGTAGAAGGGTCCCGAAGCACTTCAATGCCTGAGGCTTTCTTTAAAAGGGTTATAACCTTTATTCACCCACATGGATAATGACAAATGATTTATGTCTTGAAAGGAACGAAGAATGTTGTTTAAAAATCGGTCAGGAAATAATGATCTTTGAAATTCAAATACACTTAAACAGGTTACTCTCTCCTAAATGTACAACTGAATATAAATACAATTCTTAAACCATATGTTTTTTGTTTATACATGTGAACGTGGCTATACATTCTTTAGACTTAGCATTCACTTCTTGTTTTGGCTTGCTACACTCAAGTATTTGTGTGTTTGCTACACATGGGCTTTAGAATTAAAGTGAAAAAAGAAAAATGAAGGGGTACATCTGTGGCAAGAGTGGATACAAAAATATGTCAGCCCCTGCTTTCCTCCCCAGTTCAGCAGAGTTATCAGCCAATAAAGATACTGCAAAACAGAACTAGTTAGCAGCTCTCACTGAAACCAACACCCGTGTTTATTTCAAATCTGTGTTTATATTAAATGTGTGTTTATATCAAATCCCTTGTTTAACCAAATCTGGCTGTGTTGACATGTTTCCTTCCTCAGGGTCATTCATATTTTTTCCCTGTTTACTCTCTTAGCTGGCCTACCTTCAATTTAAACCATGGACAACTCAGAGTGGTTGATCTCTCCTGCTAAATCCTGCTAGTTCTTACACTCCGGGCCTAAATCTGTGATTATTTTCTTGCAATTGTTTTCATATTTTCTTCTGCATCTTTCTGCATGTGTTGTACCAAATCTGTATTCTTAGTTTCTCCTTGTTTCTCCCTTTCACCTTTTACCTGGCCCCTCGCAGCCCCTTCCTGTCAGACACGGTGTCACATCATGCCATGTTTACACCAAATAAAGTGCAGTTGCCAAGCCCCTGATCTGTGTATTTGATCAAATTGCTCCCCTCTCCGTGTCCCTTTGAGAACTCATCTCTTATCTCATGAACAAATCAAGCTGCCAGTCACTATGTTCAAAGAATTTCTTAGCTCTCCCCCCACTACTCACCACCTTGGTTAATCTCTCCTTCCCCCACATCCTCCATCTCCAGCAGCATCTCTCCTCTCAGAGGTTTCCGTGCTGGCTTCTCAACTCTCTGCTGTCCTGCACTCCTTCTTCCTCTGTACAGCTGCAATGTCACTCCCTTGTATTTCGATTTATATTCAATTTTCTGATAAGACAACGTGTACATCTCTGCCAGCAGACTGCAAACCGCTTTGGCCCAAGCTACAAAGATTTTTCACAAAGTCCTTAACACACTACACTTAGTGTGAAGAAGAGTCTAGAAAGAGTCATAGTCCTAAATAAGTGTTACTAGCTAAAAATGCAATGCCATTAAAAACTGTCATTATAAACTCATCTGTACTGACACAAATCAAGTGAAATGTTTGTTGATCAAGAGCCAAGCCTTTTTGGGGGTAATTCACTGTTGCAAGCACAGTGAAATCCATAAGTTTATCAGGATATTCTCCTGCACATTTTTTGGTTCATTAATTACAAGAAAGGATCTCAGAGCATGATTTAAACCAGCAAATTCTTAAGTATAAAGAAATTTATGAGCACACAAAAGTGGTCCTATATTTTGGAGGTGCAAGGTCTGGAATTTATCCAAATAGCTGCTGCTTGCGCAGGGCTCAGTTCCAGAAAACTCACATCAAACCCTGATACTTTGTACACGTGTACTGCATGAGGCAGACTGACTTGTAGAAGAATTGGGAAATTTGGCCTGAGCATTGATCTACAAATAGGTATGAAATCCCCTTGAGAGCAGTGATGCTTTTTTAGGAGATCACACATTGGTGTCATCTCACCACAAGAGTTCCTTGGTACGCAGTCACTCTGCCGAGAAACGAAGTACAGGTTTACTAGACTTCAGCAGGACAAATGTATCAATACCTGCAATGTCTGCTGCATCTTGTCTTCAGCAAGACCACCATATTTTTATTTTTATTTTTATTTTTATTTTTATTTTTATTTTTATTTTTATATAGGCATCAGCTGAGCAACAGCTTCAGTTCGTCCTCGTTTCTGTCCTGTGGTACTGCATCGCCTTCAGCAAATTCTCTACAAATCTGTACATTAAGTGCTATATGTAAATGGTATTTTTATGGCAAATGCACATTCTTAATTAGCATTGAACAAAATTGGTAAGAAACGTTTGATGATCCCTGGAGCCTACTGCCGAAAAAATATAAAGGAAGGAAGGGATATGCCACTTCTTTTTTTGGGAGAGCTAAACAGTATGTTGTATGGTTCCCAAGTCAGTCTGTGAACTGCCCTAAAACAAATCCAAATCTTCACTTTTTTGCAATTCTGATATTTGTTCTGGTTTTTTTTTTTTTCCCCCTCATGAACTGTATTTAAAATAAGTCTAGTCTCTTCTTTTGAGCTTGTAAACGCTCCAAAAATACATCAGCAATAGGGAGCTGCCTCCTTATACCCTAATGCTACATTAACAGAGAGCCAAAACTCAGCACTGGTAAATGATTTACTCTGGAATGGTTCTCAGAAATATCAGATTAATGAAAATACTTTTTTTATCTTGCTGTTTACCCACGTTCCACAAGACTTCGTCTCTCCAATCTGGTGTATCATCAGCAATACAATCATACATCAATAATACAAAAAATAGACAGAGTATTAAAAATTAAGGCGCAGAGAAAAATGAATTACATTTGTTTTAAAATAGAACAGTGCTGTTGTGCTGACTGCATAAGACACGTAATAATTTTTTTATAATTCTATATTTAGCCTGGTGCTGACTGCCCCAAATGGTGCTCTGGAGGCCTGAGGAAACCAGTTGTGTTTGGTTGGGTGTTTGTGTCATTTCCCTGCTGGTGACACTGGTCTTGACTGCATCCACAGAGGGCACGTGGTGCCTGTGCCTCCTGCAGCATCCAGCCACAGCCCCACCAGATACACCTGAAGCAGTCAGTAATCGCTGAGTGAAAGTAACAGTTGAGAATTAATTAATTATTGGTTGTTGTAACTGTCAGTGAAAATATCCACCAGCTGCAAATATTTATCATTCCTTACACAAGTGTATCCTGTATATCATTTGTCTTTGCTTACATGGTAGGAATTTTCATGTTATCACAGAATCATTAAGGCTGGAAAAGACCTTCAAGACCATGGAGTCCAACCTTTGACCGAACATCACCTTGTCAACTAAATCATGACATGGGGGACTCCCTCAAAATCCATTGTATGAAATCTCTGTGTTAAATACTCTAAATGGAAAAGCATAATTCCTTCACAAAAGAAATATGGATGCATGACCTACATCTAGGAGGACAGTAGGGACGCTCATCCCGTGCATCCATGTTGGGTGCGTGCATTTATAACTGTATTTACCAGATGAGCGAGGAGGAGATAGATGCTTAATCATGCCACACTCCTTTAATTAATCCTTAATCATCGATTCACATCTACTGCATGTCCCTCAAGTGTTATTTTTTTCCACAACATTTACCTTAGTGTAAATTTCAACATGTGCTGTTCGCTTTATGACTTTAGGGAGGATGTGGTTATGGTCTGACAGAAAGGAAGCTTTGCTGTAGATGGGAAGATAAAGCTCAAAGCACCTACACTGCCTCTTGAACACTTTTTTTTTTTTTAGTTAACTGTCTTCTTTCTCATGTTTCTTTCTTTGACGGGGCGCACAGCATAGACTTCCCATGTCCTGGGAGACAAACATTCTTGGCTCAGCCATGAATAACTGTGTGCTCCTGGAGGAACTGCTGATCAAGAAATCCCAGCAGAAGAGAAGGACTTCACCCTCCAACTTCAAAGTGCGCTTCTTTGTCTTGACCAAATCCAAGCTGGCGTACTACGAACATCGCCACGGGGTACGTCAGTCATTTTCTCTCTCAGAGTAATGGAAGGAAGGGTGAAATTTGTTTAAGGGAGGGAAGGATGCTAATGAAAGGAAGGATGATCTGTGTTAAATGTTGTTAACTTTTCTGGTCCTTTCTACGGCACCATGCACTGAATATTGGTCAAATGGATCATTTAGGGCTTCTGATCAGTGGGCATTTGGTATGAATGGAGGAATAAGACTACTCTGCCAATTTATAGGAAGGATCTAGTTTTGTTGTAGGAATTTGGCACGGGCTGTTATAACCAGTGTGTGTAAGAGCTCTGTGAGCTTGTGCCTGGCACTTTGTGGGGCGCAGGGGTCACCTGGAGAGGCATATTGTGAAGGTCACAAGTGTATCCTGATTGTATCTGTGAAAAAATAATCCACAGATCTTCACTCTCATTCTTTTCTTCAGGGCATCAGGCTGATGGATGGCACGAGATCCGTCTTGCATTTTAAAATAAATTCAGCTGCCATGTGTAACGTGTGTAGTCTTTGGAGCTAGCTTCAGAAGGGCTGTGATGATGAGATCCAGGCTCAGACCAGGCTTTGTTTCCCCAAGTTTGCATTTTGCTGATTTGCTAAATACGAAGAAAATTAGAAGTCAATCTGTGCACCCCATTGTGTTTAGTGCTCTAGTGAAGTGAGAATTATTTCCTTCTATTTAGCTGGATGTTTGCGGAGCCTCGCTACGCTTGTAAATATTCTCGCTTGTTTTCCAACAGGCACTCAACGTGCTGTTAATCCATTATGTTTAGGCAATGTTCCTGTAGGCAGAGCAGAACTGGGACTGTGCTGCACTGGATCCAGCACTGGCAACTTCAGACCATCTGATCTTGCTCAGTTGCAGAAAATTAAGTAAAAACAGAACCCAACAAGAAAAGTACGATGTGCCCTCGTATTCTATCACAACCAGTTTGGGCTTATAAACCAGCTTTAAAGGTTAACAGTCATTCTTACCTGCATGTCATTTCTCTCAAATATGCCCAATGAAATGTTTTTCTTGCTTTTACTTTATAGTCCATGTTTTTCTCACCTCCATTTTAAACAGGACACTATTCATTGCTGCATACTGTGACTGTATATGGTTTGAGACTATGTTTGTCTGTTCTCCAAAGTATTTTCCAAATGTCATTTTTGTAAGATTTTAAATTCCATTATAACTATTCCACTTAATTATTCAGGGTTAAATTTTAAAAAGCATCTAAATGATTCTGTTGTAGGTGTTTAGAGAAATCTTCACAACTAGTTTTCTTTGGTGCTTTCTGAGTCTTGGTGGGCTTGACATGAATTCAACATACACTCTGACTAGATACTTTTGCAGTAGGTGTCTTGTCAGCATTTGTAGGCACTGAAATAATTTGGAAAATCTGACTCTGACTTTCTGTGGGGCATAGATTTCACACACTATGTGTTTGTGGAAATTTTCCCTCTGAGTCTTCCAAAAGGTCATTTAGGTGAGATGAGGGTTTGGTGTATTATCCACTTTATCTTATATATTATATGTTTCAAACATGCGCGTATTGTATATGTGCAGACATATGTAGGTAAACACACATGCAACTTTAGAACCTTTTGCACATTTGAGTATTAGTGGGTATATTTATATAATCACAGGGCTGATTTTCCATTAAATTATGGGGCTTTTTTTCTCACACGAACTATCAAAATCAGGTTGTTACATGAGAAGAATTTCACACAAAGTAGAGGCAGAAGAATTTGTCGTGTGAAATACTCCCAGAAGTGATCATTAGCCTCTTCAGTAATCAAAACCAGAGCATCCTGGTGAGACCTCGGCATGGTCAGGTCATTGCTGTTCTGGAGGGGAAAGCTTAGGGCAGCCCGTGCAAGAACCATCTTGTTTTGTGCTCAGAATGGAGGGGACCCACAGCATTTGAGTTCACAGCCATCGGAGGGAGGATTCCAACCATCCCTGCCCAGCACATGGACTGTGCCATTCCCAGGAGCGCACCAGGACCAGGGACCATGCCCAGGTGTTGGCATCGATGACCTGGTGCTCATTCTCTGCTGCAGGCTTGGCTCTGCTCCACAGGGACTCTCTCAGATAATTTCTGAGGCTGGCAGAGGTCAGAGCAGGCTGTCACCATTGCCGGGGGGCAGTTTGCATGTGGCCCTGCGCTGGAGGTTTAGGGACACCGCTGACAGCTGGCTGCAGTGATGGGGAGCATCCTCAGGTGCTATATGGACTGACATATGGATGGGCCCAGCAAATATCTGAGCTTCTAAAGCATTTATTTTTCAAGGGAAGTTTCTGAGGATGTTTTCTCTAAGGGTTTTCAGTGAGTTTCTTTAAGAACCCCTTACCAGCCTGTCTGGTGGATTCCTGTACTCAGAGTTTTGTACTGTATAGTTCCCATCTCCCTCTGGTCAGTCAGTAACAACAGCCTGTGCATGAAGTCAGGTAAAACATCTACTGAACTGCTTGAGAGTTTGAGAACTCCCACTGATTTCAGCTGGATGACTTAAAGTAAAGTACACACTTAGGCTTAAGGTTAAATTTTAGGTTTATATATCTCGCCTGTATTTAACAGGGTTTAACACCCAGTTCCTTTCTCTGCATTTTTAAATCAAAGGTATAAAATGACATTTAAGAATTTTTTGCATCAGTCCGAAACAAGGAAATAAGCAGGCCAAAAGGGTCCAGGGATAATTTTCCAAATGATACCCAATGCTGCCAAGACAACTAACATCATAAAGGCAGTTTTTTTGCAAGAACTCTAATGGCATTTTCATTGTAATTTTCGTCTTTCTGCCACAGCTGACAGAGAGCACTGTTCTCCTCAGGGGCCAAGCACACAGTTGCCCTTAATGTTAATGAAAGATATTTACATGTCTCATTAGGAGAATGCGCCCCCAATAACTGACAACAATAAGAAGCTGTGTTTTCTGGGATTCATTATGCAGTGCACAATGCAGGGCTGTCTTAACATAAAGCAAAGCCCTGATAACAGGCACATGTATTCAGCCCCCGTCTCTGCTAAAAGACATCAGAAGTGCCTTTATTATAACATGCAAATTAATTCCCAAAGCAAAAATTATTTGTTTCAGGGTCTGATTTTGTAGCTACTGTACATGTGAGTAAACAAGCACATGGGAGTAATAATTTTAAATATTTCAATGAGTTTGATCCTCTCCACAATAATGGATAATGCAGACACTGTGATACTCTCAGGGTCCTGGTACACTTGCTGCTCTGCAAAAGCAGCAGAGAAGTGAATCCCCTTGGGGAGGTGCCTCGGATAGAGTTTTAAATATTCTTACTTAGACTCAGAAAAAGAACTTAAACTGGTGAATTATCTATATCCACTTCACCCAACAGCTTATGGTTCTTGGTAAATCCTTCAGGCACATAAATATTTTGAAATTTTATATTTTCATGCACTTGTGGGCTATTATTAGTTCCGCTTATAAAGGCAGTAATGAAAGGCTCACCCAGAAAAGGCCAAATTCTCTTTTCATTTACATCAGTACAGTTCTTCCTACACTGGTCAGATGCTCAGGAGGTCACATAAAATGAGTCAGCCTTGTCCTGGGCTCTTTCATGCAGATCTTTGATAATCACATATAAAGATGGCAAAAATGGCACTTTAGTGGGCCTTGAAGTCTGCTTTCAGTCTCTTGTTACATGAGAACAAATGAATAAACTTGGCTGAAAAGGCTTTTATCAGCATCCCAAAAATGCTCCAGCTGCTCTGTAGCATTATCTACACGTTGGGTTGCTTGCAGCAGTCCAGCTGCCCACGGGACAAAAAGCAGGGCTTTGCTCCTCAGGCCAGTCCCTTTTACCTTGATTATTCTACACAGAATCTGACTTGTCCGTCTTGCCATGGAAAGACTTGTTTTTTCCCCAAGGCTCTGATGTAAACAGCCTAAAACCTTTCTTCTGAAGATCTCCATTCTGGAATTCTTGTTAGTTAGAGTGGCCATTCATACCATTTCTCATTGCTTTGTGTATTCCGAATACCTTAGCAGTCATGAAGCTGCAGTCCTCACCTAAAGGGAATTTAATTATGCTTTTAAAGACTGCCTTCCAAATAAATACATTTGGCTACATATGTCATTCTTCATAACTTGCCATGTATTTACTAATTAGTACTGTTTGCTTACCAGAATTTGCAATACCATTTGTTTTCTGATGCACATCTCCAACTAATTTATTAATAACACACATATCACCCAACAAAGAAGTCAGGCTTGGCATCTGCCTGCATCGCCCATTTCAATGAATTCTTAGGTAATAAAATCAATACAATCCTAAATGAATGGAGACAAAGTACAAACCCGTGCCTTAATGTCTAGTAAATATCTGAAAACGTAACATGAATTTTTTAATAATCCAAATTGTGTTATTGGAGTCCAGGGAGGATGAAGTTGATACTGTTTGTCACAACGAGCCTCGTTTCTATTGTGAAATCACAGAATCATGGTAATGCTGGTTGGAGAGCACTTCTTAAATTCATTGAGTCGGACTTCTTGGCAGGAGAAGACCAACACTCAGGGCAGGGCTGTCGCCACCACCAGAACAAGTTGGCTGTAACATTGGCCACTACTTCAAAGCCAAGGACAGAGATTCCACATCTTTCAGCAACCTCTTCCGATGCATCTTATCCGTCATTTTTCTGGATATTTGCAAAGTTCCCGTCTGTGGCTGTTGTCATTCACGACTCCTGCAGCAGCGTGCTGATTGAAGGTGGTGATATTGTCTAGACAGGACTGCCTTGAGCAAAATGCAGGTTCCCTGTGTCTGGTGTCTGTGGCCTTTCTAACTACACAAATGTGTGCTACAGTCTGGTAATAAAAATAGCTCCATTTTTGCCGGAATAGCTAATTTTATCTTCCAGAATATGATTACGATAATTTTCTACTTGCCCTTTTTGTGCATGCCCAGTTCTGCTCCTAATAGGTCCTTTTTCGTGTATTTATTAGTCTTTAGTTTTTGAAGAAATTATTTTTTTAATTCCTTCTGAGCAATGTTTTCACAGCAAATGACAGATACTTCCATTTTGTTTAAATTACAAAGCTCAAATCTTCCTTCTGTCAGAGAACACTGAGGATGTAGCAAAATCTTCAACCCATGCTTTCTTTTATATCTTTAAGAAGGAAGGAATGTCCCTTAATTTGAATATAAAACAATAAATATGAGGTTTCCTAATAGTTATCTTTTATTAGACTTCTCCATTGTGGCCATTTTTTGCTCACAGTGCCTTTGACTTTGCTTTATATTGTAGTCAGTGTTGTAACTTATTTTATTGCAACGCCTGCCTGTTGCTTTATACTCTTTTATTCTTTCTGGCTGATTTTTAATTTTGGCCTTAAAGCTTAATTTTTTTTTCATGAAAAAGAGATGTCATGTAGTTGATTTAATTTAGCTTCTTTTCTTCCTCTGAATCCTTCATTCACTGCAATCCACTGCTCTCAGTCTTTGCTGGAGTCAAGAATAGCTTTGAAGAAACTAATATCGTATTCAGGAGTTGTTCCATGTGCTTTTATGTAACATGAAAGACTTATTTTCATCGTGTTAGAAAGCTCATTTGAAAGCCAAGAATCTTCGTTTTTCTTTCCCCTTCTGTTTCTTGATGATGTCATTGATTTTCCTGCCCAACCACTTGTGCTGACTGTAGAGATTGGTACCCTGATAACCATCTCGGACAAGACTTGAGCCAAAGTGAACTTTGCAATTGGATTTGGTGGAAATACAAGGCTGGATCAGGTCTACAGGATTGTGTAAGGATAGTAAATAGTTGAATGGAGGCATCTTAATCTCCAGCTGCAGATGGTTTTGTTATTTAACACAATTCCATGCACTCTGCATCCAGGATGTGCCCTCCCCTAAAACACCTTTAGGTTCTTTAGATGTGAAAACAGCAGTAAAAAAAAAAAATAGTCTTTTAGTTCAAGCTGAAAGACAAAATGGTCATGATGGACAGATAAGACAAGCAGACACATTTAGAGATTTAAATATCAAATATAAAAATGTATAAAAATACATTGGAGGTATTAAACTATAACACCAGGGTTCTACAGAAAATCCCAGTATTATCAATTATCACTCCTTGCCGATTTTCCTTTAGAACAGTTAGCATGACAGAAAATGCAAAATCCCTTACAACTTTCTTTTAAAGTCAATTTACTCAATTTAGTTTTCAGCTTCAAATTAAAACTTGGTTACATTGTTTTATTTCCATTAACTCTGAAAGTATCAGTGTTCCTAATGAGAAAACTCCCAAAATACCAAATGAAGATAGCATCCAGGCGAAGTTGCTATGAATGCAGCATTCAGCAGTTCTTAATATCCTAAGTATTAACGAGAAAAAGAACATTCCACAGATAAGGAATATGATAAGAGATAGAAAGTAATTGTATCAACACAGTGTTGAAGGAGGTTCAAGTTCAAGCTCAAGTCTTTTGGTCAGTGGAAAAATACTATAGCAGGAGAGCTACCATTAAAAATAATTCCATCTTGTTCCAGTGATATCTCATAAGCTTCTGGTTACTATTTGTACATCAAGAAATTCCTTTCTAAATTCCTTCAAAAGCTCAGCAAGGCCTGAAGAAAACTCCTTGAAAGGCAGGACCACGTCACTCATTTAAAAGGTGGAAGCTGACCCAGCCAGTTGAGCTCTCTGCCACGGGGAGTTCCACCTTGCACAACCCTCAAAATCAGCTGCTGCCCCTGTCCAGGCTGAACACTGAGCCCAGCTAGAGCAGAGGGACAGGGAACAGGTCAAAGATCCTTCATCTACTTAATCACCAATTAAGTATTGCTCTTTTTAGTCATGACAGTAAGTGAAAACAGGGAATGAAGTTTGGCTCGGATTCTTACCAAAAAAAAAAAAACCCTGATGGTACAGAGAAGGTCATTAAATGTTTTCATTGATGGAAATGCTTTTGTGGTCGAGCTTGCTGAGGACTGGAATTTCCTACCTTGCTCCACCTCAGCTATAAATCAGCTTTCCCCTACCCTCCTACCAAGGAGGCATTGCCGGCACTGCACAGGAAGCGAGGCACGGGAGATGCGGATGAGGTGCAGGGAGACAGAAGGTGACCATGATCACCACTGGGCAAGGAGAGCCAAGCTGCAGCATGGACAGCCCTCAGTAGGGACTGCTGCTGAGGAGATTGGGGCCACATCAATCTTTAATGGCTTGGTTTTCCCCTCACCAGAACAAAAGAAAGAAGATACAAGTTGTTATGCAACTTTTGAACCAAGCCAGCTTTATGAAGCACAGGGTGCTGCCTTCTTGCCAGAAAATGCTGCCTTTGGTCTCCTCTGCTCCTTCAGATAAGGCTCTGCCTTCCCCTGCCTCTCCTCTGCCTTCCCTCTGCTGCCAGCACTGGTGGCCACACTCTTTGCCAGGGCCCTTTGATGAACACAGTGGGGCTCAGCAAAACCTGGAAGCACCCACCAAGGGACCTGCAGCCCAAACACTCAGTGCAGAGCGTTTCAGCCCCGTATCTTACAAGATCTCAGACCTTTGTGAAGCCTGAGGGTGCAGGGCCATGGTCAGGAGGCGTGATCACAAGCAGACCTGTGTCACCTGCAGTGGCCACTGACGGCTCCCTGTCCTCTCACCATGACCTCCATGCCCCTGCCCCTGCCCTGAGCTGGAGGGAAGTGATGCATTTTTTGGGTGAGCACTGGTGCTGGCGGTTGATTTTAGCACATGATAGATGCCAGGCAGCTCATTCCTCGAGCAGGCACAGGGAGATGCCTCCTTGTGTTGCAGGGTAGGGCTGTGTCCATTGTCCCATGGTCAATTGTCCCAGCATCTAAAGCAATTAGGGACCACCAGAGTCATCTGGATTATGCAGGAGAGACAAACTAAAGGATTAATCAGTGAAAGAGCTGCTGGAGCTGTGTGGCAAGAGGAGATGGAGCTCCAAAGATGAAGACATCAATGAGTTGGGCTTGTGATGCACCTGGCTCCTTTCAGAGCTGTTCCCAGAACTGATATATTGCAAATAATGGAGCAGAAGAAAGCAAGCAGGATGGGCTGACCTGCAGCACATGTGCTGCTCCTCAGGGGACAGCAGCCTGCCCTTGTTCTTTCCACACGTGGCACACTGCAAGACCACTGATGATTTTACTGACCAGCCAGCTAAAACATCTACCCAATTATACTCTGGGCAGACTGAAAACAACAAATGGAGATCTGTCAGCATGTTTTGTCTCGTCCTTTTAGGAACAAGTCTCTGAGGTTTTTCAGAGGCCATTTTTAAGGGGCTTTCCTCTCCCCTCCCTTCCAAATGGCCCTGTTGCTTTTGTTGGATTCAAGTGCAGTCGAACATCCCAAAAGCAGGGATATGTTTAGCTTCCAGCCCAGTTTCTGGGTAATGCCTGGTTTGTGAGTGGTAATTCCAGTTGTTTGTCCTGCTAGAGGACTGTAATTGCTTTCTGTCGGCAGGGTCCCATCTGCTGAGGATCTGCTGTGCAATGCTCTGGCTTTGCACTCCGATGTTGTGCTACACCATGAGATTATGAGGAGCTTCTGTCACTGAACTTTGTGATCAAAAGGAACACAGTGGGTCATGAGAGCTGCAGGACGGCTGCACAAAGCTCCTTGAGAAGGCTGGACCCTGTCTTTCGGCAGAGTCCAGAAAAGCATCACCAAAAACCAGTCTGCAGGGAAAGAGCAGAGCCTGTGCCTGGCACAGCATCGCTTCCTAAAGCCCCAGGGGAGGAATGCATGTGGGTAAACCCCGGCACTTCAAAGGAATGAGATGAAGGAGGGTTCAGCGCTAGCAAAATTGAGGGTTTTTATAGGATATAAATAGCGTTGTGTCTCATCAAAAGGGTAGAAGTCCCAGGGGTAGACCCAATGATAGAGGAGGTTTTGCAGAAGAGACAGAGGAAGCCAAGTCTGAAAGAGAGAAGTGAATAGATAAGAATAAAAGGAAGATGGTGAAAATGGGATGCAGTAAGGCCTTCTAAGGCTTGCCCACACTCTTGAGAGCTAATTGGTGTTTACATTTAGGGGTGCTTTAAAGCCTTGGGTTTATTGGTTTAGAAGAATCCCACACCGCACAGAGCTACACAGGCAGATGTTGTCTACGGGAGACAGTCCTGGCAGTAAATCCAGAGACACTGGTTAAACTGCAAGCAAATACAAAATATAAACCCCAAATGCAGCAGCAAAGGCCAGCAAGAGCAATGCGAGGCCACACTGTAATAATTTCCCTCTTTTGCCTCAAGTTCAATTATACAAAGGCAAAATAGCCAGCCAGTTGTGCAAGAATGAGGCTTCAGGAGCCTCGGGGCCTCTCTGTTTCGAGGCTGTTTGATAATACACTGTGGCAAACCTCCCCCCATCTCCAGAGGCATCGGCTGCTGCCCTGGTTTGGGCTCATTCGTATTTTATGAATATGAATATGAATTTAACTCTGAAAAGTGGCAGAGGAGCAGCAGTGGGGTTGGCACAGTGGTGGGGACGGCTGCTGCCAGCGGGGCAGAGCTGCAGGGTGGTGGTGACAGAGGGAGCTGGAGGCTGTAAGACACGAAGAGTTGGGGTTCAAGGGAGGTTCGGAAGGTTGCCAAAGTCTTGCTGAGTCACTGAGTGATAACCTGTGGCAGCTACAACGCGGCAGCTGAAGTTCAGGCTCTCTCCTGCTGACAGTGTTTGGAAAACAGAAGCTTTGCAGTGTTTTGGTGTTTTTAAATCTCACTGATTTCCGTCACGCTGTCCCAAAGCTGAGCTGTGGGACAGCTAGTGTTTAATCCCTACTGAAAATGAATCAAAACAGGAAACCAGCTCGCTCTGAAGAGCAAACTCATGTGCAGTGGATCCTGCAGAAGCACCAGAGGCTGAGCCTCAACTCCACACCCACTGGCTGCCCTCACCCCTCTCTTGCAGAAGCTGAGTGCCGCTGGCCATGGAGCCAAGGGGTGAGGATCCCACAGGGAATCGGGGACACCAAGGAAGCTGGGACTCTTGAATGTCTGTTCTTTTTACTCTTTCCTCGCTGCCCATACTGTTATTTGGGTATATACAGTGAATAGAAGTGCAGCAGAGGATGCCAGAGCAGCAGCTTTGTTGGCAAGTTTTTGAGGATGCTATCTATTTCAAAATTCTCTGTTGTTTTTTTCTTAGCTGAAAAGACAGACAAAAGATAGAGAAACGTTGTCGTTTTTTGGAAAACAGATGCAGTAAAAATGTACATTTTGGATGAAATGAATAGTTTTGAAATTCTTAGTGCCCAAACATTTTTTAATAAAATATTTGTTGTGTTATATCTTTTCAGTATGAAACAGGGGTGTTAGTAAACTGAATATTTAATACAAGCAGCTCTTTTTTGGTTAAAAAGGCATTTCATTTTGTTGGAAGAAAAAAGTAAAAGCTGAATTTTAACCAAAGGTTTTGACTGGTTCTCTAAGAATCCATGTGCTGAGTTGAAATATATGTATGTGTATAGGAATCCATATAGAGGTGCCATATATAAGAATGGTTCTTTATACTTTTAAATGTCTTACATAATCAGTTAATTTGCTTCTGCTCCATTAAAACTAAATCTCCCACGGACACAACAGTCTGGTCTAATTATTCACTTAATCCACAATCATTAGCATCAACCAAGTGCTTTTCTCTGTCTTTTAGAAAAAAAGGACTTTGAAGGGTTCTGTGGAACTTTCCAGGATTAAATGTGTGGAAATTGTGAAAAGCGACATCATCATTCCCTGTCAGTACAAGTACCCTTTCCAGGTGAGTCTGTTGACCATACTGAGAGAGACAGCACCTCACTTTGTGTTTCAATAACATTTCCTTCACAGAGCAGTCATTAATGAACCCAACACTGGGTTCTTGATCAGAACCCCCACCCCAATTTAAATAATCAAAAGTCAGTCTGGTTAAAAGCTGCTTCTGAACAGTCCCTGCTACTCCACTTCCCCACACCATCATTTTGCACGTAACTTGTTGGTAAGAAGGCTGCTGCCTCTTTCCTTTGGTGACTCCCTTGTGACCAGTGCACCTGGGATTGCTTCTCATGGCTGGCTCCTTTCTCTACCCGCTCTCCAGATTGTCCACGACAACTACATCCTCTACGTGTTTGCCCCCAGCCGCGAGAGCCGGCAGACGTGGGTCCTCACGCTGAAGGAAGGTAAAAAACCCCTGTGCCCACCTCTTTGTGGAAGGTGCTCATGCCTGACCAGTTTTCTCACAAATAACGCCGAGAAAATGTGCAGGAGGGGTCAATGGCTCACATCTCAGCAGGCAAAGTGGTAGTGGGTTAGGAAATTGAATTGCTCGCAAATCTGGTGGGTGTGTCTTCAGCAGATGAGGGAAATTTGGACGTGGAATGGATTATTGGGGACCCTAATACCTGTCAGTATCTGCAGGGAGGTGTCAGAGGATGGACCAGGCTCTGCTTGGTGCTGCCAAGCAATGGGACAAGAGGCAACGGGCAGAAATGATGCCCAGGAAGTTCCACCTGAACATGAGTAAGGACTTCCCTGTGCAGTGACCGAGCATCGACTGCCCAGAGAGGGTGTGACATCCCCCTCCCTGGGGATATTCCAGAACCATCTGGATGCAATCCTGTGCCAAGTGCTCTGGGATGACCCTGCTTGAGCAGGGAGGCTGGACCTGATGACCCTCTGTTGTCCCTTCCAGCCTGACCCATTCTGTGTTTCTGTGATTTGTGTCTTTCTAGAATAAACTGTTATTAAGTTACTGTAATTTGAGGTTTCTTCTTCAGGAAGAGACAAGGATTTTCCTATGGCTAATTTTTTAAAATAACCTTTTCTACACAGAAAACATTTCAGCTATTATTAATAGATTTTTTTTGTTAGATGACAACCTTTTTAGAGAATCATGATTATTAAGGAACATTTTTGCGAGTAGCTTTCATTTCCTGTTCACCTCCTGAAGTGCTGTGGTTCACTCACACGGTGCTGCAGTAACCAGCACTGGGGGCAGAGACAAGCAGAGTGCTTGACGTGAGGAAGGTGTCAATTAGTTACATAAAAACTGTACCAGGCTTCTGTCACAGCTTTTTTCTGTTTCACAGCACTGCTGAAAACATAGTGCCTGATGGAGATGCTGTGAAGTTCATGCACTGACTCTTGCAATCAGTTATTCCTCTACTCCAAGCTTCTACTTTATCCCCTCTTCTCATTCAATATGTAGAGACTGTCCCCTCCTTTGGACATTTGTACAGTCTCTTGAAACAGGCCTGCAGAAGTTTCTTTAAAGAGCAGATTATCTCCATTTAGTTCTAGATGACTTCTAGAATGAATGTGAATGCAAATAAATTCATTTTCCCCCTTCTTCTTCTTCCCCTAATGTTTTCCAGAAACCAGATACAACAACAGTTTGGCTTCAAAGTGCCATCCAGATTTTTGGTTAGATGGCAAGTGGAGATGCTGTGCTCAGACAGAGAAGATGGCAGCTGGCTGTGTGGTGTATGACCCCACCAAAAATGGTAAGGGACTTGTTAAGACCATTCCGACCTTGAAAATATTTATTCCTAGCGAAAGTAAAGAATTCAATCTGTCTTGTACAGAACATCAAAAAATATTCTGTTACATTTCCATAAAGAGGCGTGTTCCTGGCTTCTTGGGATGTTCTGGCTTACCTTTTACTGTATGTGGCATTATCTTTTTTTTTTCATTCGCATTTTCCTCTGTGAGATGCTTGGTGCTGGTTTTGGAATGAGATGGAGAACTAAGAACTTGATCAGCTGTGGTCAGTCAATAAACCATAACAACTTTCTTGAGATAAACGCATTCAACAGTGCGTGTCCTATTTTGACCAAACCATATTTCCTCTGTGGTTTCAATGGCCAAGCACAATCTTTAGTTTGTCTCCTGAAAATGAATACAAGTGGTCAATCATCCTTGACCGAGGAAACCTCTACCTTGTATTTTTTACTTGGATCCCTTAGGTAGTCTGTGGCCCAGTTTCCAAGCCCTGCTGGGACTCACTGTGTAGCTGGCAGGTCTTGCTCTCAAAGTCCAAAGCTCACTGTTCAGTGGGTTTGTGTCACCTGTATTAATTCATTGCACTGGTGATTTCTCCCTTGGTTTTGTCCTCACCTACTTCAAATTATCTTTCTTGATTTCTTTTCAGCCTCAAAGAAGCCTCTTCCTCCCACTCCTGAAGATAACTGGGTGAGTGCTGTCCTTAGAGTCCTGCCCTGCGTAACTAACTACGAGTGGGGAATATGTCCTTATTAATGTTCACCACAGTGCAGTGACCTAGTATTTCACCTGTGATAACATTCCCTGGGCATTTTCTCTGCATTTGAAAGTTTTATATGAAATTCACTGTTTGAAAGTGCCAAAGATTCTCATGCTGCCACCACACCCCACGAGATGCTCTGAGGTGCTTTGAGGCTTTTGAACCCAGGGGACACCAGTGCTGCCAGGAAATATCACTTTAGAGAGCATGCCATTGCTTTTTATGAATATGAATATGAATATGATCAGCCTTTTGCCTAATTTGTGCAGAAATTGTTGCTAGACCCAAGGGAAGCCGTGGTCATAGCCATATATGACTATGAAGCCCAGAATCCACAGGAGCTGACGTTACAATATAATGAGGAATATTATGTGATTGACAGCTCTGAGGAACATTGGTGGCTGATTCAAGATAAGAATGGGTAAGTCCCTTTTCAACAGCCAGTGTATAAATTCTTTCTAATTCCAGTTTGCTCTTCCATTGACACACGTTTAATCCCTCTTGTTTAGCTTTTGTGAAGCATCCTCTTATTTAGAGGGAAAAAGTGATGGAAGGTTATTTAGGGTAACTTTCTTCCCTTTGCTGTTGCTTCAGGCAGCTGAAGAAAAGGATCTGAAAGTTAATTTTACAGCAATAAACAGTCCTTAGTTCAGACTGATATTTGCAGTGATACATAGGGGGAAAAATTGTGAAGCTCTCCAAGTTTAGAGGCGCAATCAGTTGTTTTCTTCTCCAGTAACCCTACTCAACACATAACCACCAGCACTTTTATCATGCAATGAGCAGGCAGAGCTTTCAAGGCTGACTCCTACAGATGCAGAGAAAATCCTGTCTGTCAGCACACTCACACTTGTCTTGCCTCTCAACAGGCATGAAGGCTACGTGCCAAGCAGCTACCTGGTGGAAAAATCACCCGAGAATCTGCAAGTTTATGAGTAAGTTGTGCCTGTGTTTTTCTTTTACCTCTGAGTGCCCTGGATTTGAAGCTACAAGCCTCAACCCCACCTCACCTTTCACCCTGGGGATGCTCCATTCAGAAGCTTTTCAGGAGAAACTTCCGTGGCCTAGAAACGCTGACTCGGAGTCTTTTGATGTTTTCAGGTGGTACAATAAGAACATCAGCAGAAGCAAAGCAGAAACACTGCTCAGGGATGAGGTAAACCAGGGTTATGTACGGGGTGGATGGGAAACAATAATTAATTAATTAATGACAAATGAAGCCTGCAAGGGCTGCTTTGTGTAAAAGAGATGAACCCTGGGTTCCTGCTGTGTTTGTGTCCTTAGTGTGTGATGTGAGATAAAGGATCACCAGCACAGCCCCCTTATCTCCACGTTAGCTGAGCATGGATCGAGCTGTGCCATCCAAACATACCCAGTAACTGGGACTGGTGGAAAACATTGCTTCAGACCACTGTGCCAGCTGAAAACTGTGATTTTAGCTCATCTTTTCTGTCTCTGCAGGAGGCCTGTGGATGCCAGTAGTTCTCTGAAAATCTAACCAATCTTGTGCTGAAGTATTTTGGGTGAAAGCCAAAAGTATGGCTGTGGGTTTTATTTTTTTGATTTTGTGTGTGTGCGTGTAAGCACACATCTTTAATTTTTCAGTTGAGCCAGAGTTTTCCAGTGAAGACTGTAGTGAAAATACAAATAATAAGCTTCTTGTTCAAATTTTCCACACGAACACAACCTTAATTTTTAAATCAGCTCTTACATTAACAGGTGTCCCTGTTAATAAACACAAATAAAGTGTTCCTTCTTGGAACAGTAGTATTTTATGGAAATAAGAGCATTTTTGTGTGGTTTTAAAAATTCTTGTAAAAACTACTACAGGACAAGTCCACACATGGTTTAGTGGTCTTAATTTTTCTTTCAGTCCTACCAGTACAACTTTTCTGTGGTCACTAGCCCCATGTGGCTGCAGACACTTCTGGTTCAAAGACTTGCAAACCTCACAGCTCCCCCCAGAAATGTGGCCAAATTTGTGAGTGATCTTTGGCCAGGCTTGGTGTCAGCTGAGAACGGAAGGGCAAGAATAGAGCTTAGAGTAACTCGGGCAGGATGCTGCCTCCAAAACTTGCCCACCTCCAGCCCTAAAGCCCTCACTGTGCATGATTAAGTGCTTCTACAGCAGCAGAGAGACTTTTTTAGAGCTTTCCTGTGCCAGATATTGTGTGGTGCAGATACAGCAGATGTTGTGCAGACACTGAAGAGCCAACCCTGGGACGTTCACAGCTCAGCAGGCTGATCCCACCTGGGCAGAGCTGCACACGGAGAGCCAGCAGCTCATACCCGAGGGGATGCAGGAGCAGCTCAGCCTCTGCGTTCACCTGGAGCTGATCAAACCTCTGGGGAAGGAGGCCCAGGCAGGGTGCAGTTGGATTAGCTCTGCATGAAGTGTTGTGGGTGGGTAGAGACACAAAATGGAGGAAACCTACTATGTAAAGCAAGGGAGGAGGGAATGAAAAAAATCAGGCACTTGAGATGCCAGATGAAAAGCTTCTTTATCTGCAAAGACAAGAAGAATGTGGGGTTTCTTACCAATACACAGGTCAGTACAGCACATTCCAGCCAAACTGTGACGTTAAATCTCCTTTGCCATCTGATCCATCTGGGCCAGTGGAATCGTGCCCTATGAAGCATTTTAACATTGAGATGAGTAGAAAACAATTACAGTGAAAAGTGAAAAAGGAACATTGTTCTGTGAGTGCCAGAGTGCAGGAGGACTGCTTTCTTACCCATTTATGTTTAGATACTGGATGACTGGTGTAGTTATGAAAGGGCAGGATCACGTCC
The DNA here is from genome assembly GCA_013398955.1 of Callaeas wilsoni. Lineage (NCBI taxonomy): Eukaryota > Metazoa > Chordata > Aves > Passeriformes > Callaeidae > Callaeas > Callaeas wilsoni. The sequence goes on along the minus strand of VWPU01001254.1, from coordinate 11,809 downwards.
AAGGTTTTCCAATTTCTGGTACATTGGTAAATTATCAATCCTACACTCCCATAGGATCCTCTGGTGCTGGATAAACTGTGACTTGTTCTGTGGCTGCTCACTCCACGGGGAGTGCTCAGAGGGGTTTGCCTTTCTACTCGGCCACACATTTCATTGAACATGTGTTCTGTCAGATAGGGTTGAGGGCACTCAGTGGATTCAGAATTTCCAGAGGAGAGGCTTGGAGGGACAGACAGGCACACCCACAAGTACTCAGCACGAGTGCCTAAGTCTCATTTCCTCTGAGAGCTCTGAGAGGAAGCTGAGCTAAAAGCACCTAACACCCAAGAGAGACCTGCAGGCCCTGGGCAGCCACCAGAGCTGTGCATGGAACACACCAAGCTCTGTCAGTGGGGTGATGGCTCTTTTTTTTCCTACATGTTTAGCACATCCTCATGACAGGGCTGAAATAAGCACAGCTTTGCCCCGAGCCTGCTTCTTTTTTTTTTCCATTATGTATCTAACCAGTTTTCTCTCCTTTGCTCCTGTTTCAGGGGAGGGAAGGGGCCTTCATGGTGAGAGACTCGAGGCAGCCTGGCATGTACACAGTCTCTGTTTTCACCAAAGCATTAAGGTACAGCTGAGCTCAGCAGCTTTTCACATCAATTACATCAATGAAATGGCTTCTATGAGTGTGTAATCTCTGTATAGTTGTTTTGGCATTATAACAAGAGAGCAGAAGGCGCATGAAAATGATAGAGGGAAAACACTTCCAAAAAAGGCAGAAGAGTCAGCTGCCAGTCCCAAAGTGTATTAAAGGCTCCACTTCTCCCTGAATCTAAATATGTGCCTATAAATAGTCCCTTGGACATCACTGGGGTTGTCATTCTGGTGACATTGTCCCCTGAACTGAAGTGTCAGTAGGATCAACATGGGCTGTGTGCTGGACTCATCAGAGGTGGGTAGTGCAGCACAAGTGAAAGGGTTTCAGTGATGGGGCAGAAAGTTGTGTTTCACAAAGAAGAGGCAGAGAAACTTAGCACACAACCTTGTCTTATCAAGAAACCTCAGCCTTTCTCTCGAAATGAGACCATCTGTGAGTGAGAGGGAGAACAAGTGCACAGGCTTCATTAGCAACTGCAGCTCGCTCCTTGCTCCTGCCTCATTCTTTCTGGGGGCCTTTGCTCACTTGTTTCTGTTCATATACCCCAGATCCTTGTCTTTTTGCTGCAAGCTATTTTCTCTCAAAGAAAACCTCCTCTTTTTCAGCATAGACAACAATCCTGTTATAAAGCATTATCACATCAATGAGACAACTGACTTTCCCAAACGATACTACTTGGCAGAAAAGCATGTGTTTGACTCCATCCCTGACCTCATCAACTACCACCAGCACAACGCAGCAGGTGAGTGAAGCTGATGCTCAACAGAGAGGTTGCTGGTTTGCCAGGTGACTGTTTTGAATGAAGGATGGCTCCTAAGCCCTCTGTCCTTACAATGAAGGGTTAAATGGCATCGCTCTTTCTCCCACTTATCCTGGCTCTTGGATGGCAGGAGAATGACCACTTCAGGCCAGCTTCCAGCTTCCGGCATTACATCCTCACTCTGGTTGTCCTTCTAAGGCTGACCGTGGCCCACACCAATGTCATAATGACATTTTACAGAGAGCCCTGGGGGTGTATCACCACTGCCAGGCCAGGCTGTCTGTTGGAATTTCACTGCAGGGCCTTCTTGAGGTGATCTATCCCTGGGCCTTGATTTGACACAAAGTCAAGGACATGGCCAGGACCCATAGCCAGATACAGTGACTCCCATCCCCACAGTCCAGGAGTACCAAGGGAAACACCAGGCTTCAAAAATGCCCTATAAATACAAAGTATCATTTGGAAATTCATCAGAGTTTGCAGAGAGAGGGTCAAAGCTCCGAATGCGAAAACGGGAAGCAAGGTGAAAGTGCTCAGAAGTGGCTTCCTTCTCACAGGCAGGAAACCAGAGCCTGCACAGAGGTTCAGCTGCCCTCAAGTGGAGCTGAGAACTCAGTACAATAACTCTGCTTCCAGAATTCAAGCTGCCCTCCGGGGTGGTGGCAGCCACGCTCCCCAGGCCGTGGCACTAACGGGAACCCTCCCTCCCCGTGTCCCCAGGTCTCGTGACGCGGCTGCGATACGCGGTGTCCTCGTGGCGGAAAAAGGCCCCGATCACCGCAGGGCTCAGCTATGGTAAGGTTCTCTCATGGCTGCATGGGAATCACACTCCCGGCTGGTTAGCTGGGTGATCCTGCACATCCCCATGGATACTGATGAATATTCATGTGATTACAGCCACAATAAATAGCTTTCTTCAGGTCGCTGCGCTGTTCACCAGATTGTCATCTTTGTCATGGCCGTTGGTAAATGACTGAACCGATTGTGCAGTGATGACAACCCCAGGGTCTCAGGGAACATTAAATACTTTAATGAATGCTGAACAAAGGGGATGGAAATGGGAGCATGGAATAATTTGATGAAAGCTGAGCCCCTCCTGAAAGATGCCTTCATTCGAATATTGTTGTCAATAGAATTTTGCTGGTATCATCTTTATTGTAATTCCTGGAGACTTCAAAGAAACTCAAACCCCATGTTGTGCTGGGTACTGCACATATGCATGGTAGAAACAATCCTCCCTGAAGAACTGGATAGACAAGACAAAATGGAGGGAGAAAGGGGATGTTGTTGTTCCTCCCCTTGAACATGACCTGCAGCATGGGCTAGTCAAATGAGCTATCAAAGGTCAGACAGGCAATTTGAGGAAGAGCCAGAAAGTCTCACTTGGAGCCCTCCCTCAGTGGTTAACCCACAAAAGCTTTTTGTTTGGCATTCTGCTGCTCAGTCCTTATTCTTTCTCCCTTGCAATCAACAGGAAAGTTGGTCATTAATGCCTCTGAGCTGACCCGTGTGCAGGAGATTGGCAGTGGTCAGTTTGGGGTGGTCTACCTCGGCTACCTGCTGGACAAGACCAAAGTAGCCATAAAGACCATCCGTGAAGGAGCAATGTCTGAGGAGGATTTCATCGAGGAAGCAAAAGTCTTGATGTAAGTGGTAGATTCACCAAGACAATCACACCCTGTGGGATTCATAACTCTGAAAAGTTATTTCAAAGTCAGAAATATGAATAGGGAATTCAAACTTGGATTATCTGCTATGTATCTTAATGGTAAATAGACTCGTGAGCTCTGGTGGCTACAAAGGAAGGCAATTCAAAGTGTAGGTGAATTACTGTGCTTCCAAGTCTACCAATACCCAGAATGGTCTTCCAGATCCCTGCTGTTCAGGAAGGCAAGGATAATTGATGGTGCATTTTGGAGAGCAAAGTGGTTTTTCCCAGAAAAAGTCTCTTAGAACTTAAGGGCAATTTTATTGAAAAGCCTTACCTGTAAAATGTTTTGCTTTGCACAATTGTATATATTTGTCTTTGGTTTTACTGACTTTTTTTGCATCTTTATGCATTTCCCTCCCCACAAGACAGACATAAATTGATTTTATTTTTGCTTGATTAGATGATTTTCCACACCAAAAAATCTTTTGGTGATCACTACCATTAAAATGAGAGGATACTTAGAGTTTGGTCTACACATCTGCAAAGCTGATCTTTGCAGCGAGCTGGGTGCAGCACGGTGGCATAAGTAGCTGTATATAACACACTCGCTGCGAGGGTAGCAGGCACTGAGCTGGTTTCAGCCTCTCTCCCACAGGAAGCTGTCTCACCCCAAGCTAGTGCAGCTTTATGGTGTGTGCTTTGAGGATGCTCCCATCTGCCTGGTGTTTGAGTTCATGGAGAACGGCTGCTTGTCCGACTACCTCAGGAGCCAGCGGGGCAGCTTCTCCAAGGAAACGCTGCTGGGGATGTGCCTGGATGTGTGTGAAGGAATGGCTTACCTGGAACAAAACTCTGTCATCCACAGAGACTTGGTATGTTGGTCCCACGTGGACTTTTTCTTTGCTCCAGAGGGGCTTTTTCCTCTGCTTTCTTCCTTAATTTCAGCTTCCACATTCCTCCTGCCTGTCTGTTTATAGGGGATCCTGTATCTGCCCTTATTGCAAAAGCAGCACAAGTACTTTAGGAAAAAAAAAAAAAACAACCAAGCCCTGGAGCACTAATCAATCTATTCCCCTTAACTGTGTTTGGGAGAGAAGAAACAACCCCATAAAATTTGTCTTTTTTTCCTGAGTGGACTCTTTTGCTCCCCTAGAGCCACAGTACTGACCACTCTTCATGTCTAAAATCAGTGAAGATGACAAAAAGTCCTGTTCTAGCATAAGTCGTGTATAAACATGCATTGATGATAAAATACTTTTAATTAAGCGGTTTTCAGTCAAGCTCCATCAGTCACTGCTGCAGTTTCATTAGGCGGGCAATGACTGTGAGTAGCTGTGGATATTTTATGGTCTTGCTCCACCCTTTCTGGGCAACAAGGGCCTGCAAGTCAGAGTGATGGCTGAACAGCTTTTCTGGCAACAGGACCAGGCTGTAAAATGTACAGAAAGCAGGAGAAGCTCAGGGCTTTGTCCTCTGTATGGCACAATGTCACTTTGATGCTGTTTTTTTAAGCATTGTCTGCTCTTCCAGGATAAAGGCCACTGAGTGGCTGTGACAGTGTTTTAGCTCTGACCTGCTGCCTTTGCACCTTGCTTTCTTGCAGGCTGCCAGGAACTGCCTGGTGGGGGAATCCCACGTGGTCAAAGTGTCCGACTTCGGGATGTCGAGGTAAAGCCGCCGAGTCTGCGCACGGTCCCTTGGGGTTGTCAGGGGATGGGGGTTACTCAGCATTCCCCCTTCTTTTCCTCTTCCAGGATTGTCCTGGATGATCAGTACACCAGCTCTACGGGTACCAAGTTTCCAGTCAAGTGGTCTGCCCCAGAGGTTTTCTCCTACAGCAACTATAGCACCAAATCTGATGTTTGGTCATTCGGTAAGAAACTCTTGTCAAAATGAAGAAATCCCAACAAACACCAGTTCAGAAAAACAGGGGGCTCAGTCCTCAAGTAAACGCTCCTTAACACTGCATCCTCTTGACTCCAAGGGTGTTTTGCCTGAATAATGGCTTTAAAAAGCAAGCCTAAATCATTTAAGCAAAAGAAAGGAAAGCAAACTACCTAGATACTTCAGGACACTGCAGATATTGCCAATTTAATGTATTACACCTGTGCAATGCTGTATAATACCAAATAATGAACTCTCTTTCATGGTGACATAGCAGAAGTATCCAAGAAAAAGCTGGAGAGTCACTCACAAGATTTTATGAGGAGAGGAGAGGAGAGGAGAGGAGAGGAGAGGAGAGGAGAGGAG
>VWPU01001253.1:0-239649 GCA_013398955.1 Callaeas wilsoni | reverse complement strand
GGGCTCGGGCTGCCGGGGCTCGGCTGCGGGCCAGCCTTTCGCTGCGCTGCTGCAGGCGGAGGCACGGGGCGGGAGGTGCCGCTTGGGCCGCGGGCGGCGCTCCTGGGTTCGCTTCGTGTGTAGGGAAAGCCCGCTGAGTGCTTGTCCCGCGGCAGCAGGTCACTGTGGTTACTGAACGTGCTGAGCAGAGGTTGTGTGTTTAAAAAGGTGTTTCTTTTCACTGTTACCAAGACTCCTTGCAAGCAGGAGTGTGGCGTGCGCCTTCAGGAGATAACCGATGCTGCCAGGGAAGGCTGGGTAGCTTTCCCTTCAAATAAGCATCCCTAGCCCAAAGCATCCCTAATGCAAACTCTCCTGCGGTACCCTCAGTAGAGATTTGTTCTGCAGCTGGCAGGAGGGTTCGCTTACTCCATGAGTCGTGCTGGAGATACGTGGATGAAGTATTGCGAGGGAGCTGCTAAATTGCTCCCATTGTTGTAGCTTTTCTCTGGCTCGAGGGCTTCATATTCCAGGCTGCCTCCAAAGAGCCGTGTCTGTAGCTTGCCTGTTCCCGAGCCGCTAGATTCTCCCATTCAGATGCTTGTGGTAATGCTGCTGCTTGGTGAAGCAGTGCTGCAACAAGCTAGGCACCCTGCTGTCTTCATCTGGTTGAAAAAACCCAGCCTCCAGATTATGTGACACAGAGTAGGCTCTGGGAAATGTGGAATCATCAGTTTATTGAGTTGTATGCTAGTTTTCCAGTGCTGTTGATTTAAAAGAATTTTTTTGCCCTGTGGCCAGAAGGATGCAGTGCAATACATAAGTTACATCATGAATATTGTTAATTAAGATGATTATACATGACTTGGTTTTGATATGTCTTAAATTAATTTTCCTACCAGTTAGATGTAATGCAAAAGACATCGTGGGTCTTCCTAGCAAATAGCTATGATGTATGGATCCATTTCCACTTTAGAACAAGTATTTTTTTAATTGCTGAAGCAAACATTTGTCTTAACTCATCTGGATCATTCCCAAGCGCTGCTGTGGAGGACAATTGATACCTTCTTACTGCTGCTTTGCCAATTGCATTTCTCTAGTGAGGGCTGGAATTTCTATGGCCTTGGCCCAAGGGCTTTTGAGGCCCTTTACTACATCAGGTGACAGGATCTGCAGAGATCCAGTACTGTAATACTGGTGACATTACCCAGTGTCACAGCACGGCACCGGGCAGGGGCAGAAGCTTGCAGAGGTAGTCGTGGTTAGGGGGTACATAGTACAGGGTTTCAGTACAGGGTTTCAGAGGCTGGATCAGTTCTCTGGTCTCGTTCCCAGCACGGGCACATGAGAAGCTCAACTAGTGCAATGGAGGGGGGGGCAGCATGATGTGTCATGAGAACACTGTTCAGTAGCAGTATCTTAAAGAGACATTGCTGTCAAAGATTTTCTCTCATGGGACCACAGTTATTGTTCCAAAGTCCTGTTCAAGAACAGGGAATGCACATTTTTAAGGCACTTAACCAGCCTGGACAGCATGTTGAGTTTGAATTTCTAGGGAAACACATAAGAGTAAAATGTAGGCAGAATCCTCAAACAGTTGTCCCTCTTCTTCATCCGGTGTTTGCACATCATATGAAGCCAGTTAATAAGCTGGGTGGATTTGGACCTGTTTGCACTGTACAAAGGTTTGGCCCCAGAGTTATCTGAGGTATTACAGACATGCCTAATTTTACTTGTATGTGAAATATACAATATCGTATATCCTTCAGTTTCTCTATTTCTTGGCTTATTTGTGTGTCTACAGTGATCCCAATTTCCTTTCATTTTTCTCTGTACTGACTTCATTCCCCTTTCTGTGACTGCACCTTGAGGAGCTTCCATGTGTAAAATGTGAGGCATAGATTAGTGTGATAACCATACAGTTAAAGTTTGTTTTTCTTGTTTTGGCATTGCTTTGTTTCTGGGAGACTGGTGTAGCATGAAGATGGGCAGTGGTGAAAAGCAGATGGTGAAGCTCACAGAATATGTTGTGAGGAAAAACTGTTGGAAAGGTCTCTTCCTCTTTGCTGTGTGTTTGTAAGCATTCTGAAATGCCCAATGTCTGTTAAAGAAGGAGGTAGAATTTTAATATTTATTGAAGGGAAATAATAGCAGATTTTTTTGTCAGCCAAGCTAACTTTTACTTCAAGAAATATAATTGTCCATCACTGAGGGTCTGCAGTGTCCCAGCAGTACAAACAAAAGTAAGATCAAGAAGACAAATGAGTTTTCAAATCAGATATTTGAGAGCACAATTAGCATCACTGAACCAGGTTTCAGAGAGCTTTGCTGATACCATGAGATTTTACTTGTCCTTAAGCTGAGCGAGAGAGCCCGTTGCCTTGGTATCCACAATGCAGATGATACCACTTCATATTCTCTAGCCCTTCTGATGCCAGAAGATAAAGAAATTAGGTCAAAGAACATCAAGGGTGAATTATCCTGATTTTCCAAGTTTTCTAAAGAGTTTATTGCACTGCCCTTCTGCCTGTGTAGAATTTTCCATTTTTAAGAGGAAAGATTGGAATTGCATACACGGATAATAATCATCTCAAAAATCAATTTGATTTTGATTGTAATGGCTACACTAATGTTTTTGCCCATTGTAATTTAATAGCTATAGTGATCTTCCTTGCAGGGATAACAGACTGACTCACTCTGTATACTCACATAGACATGCAAGCACTCACGTTCAATCACATGTGTATCCAAGGAGCTGCTGCTCAGTTTGGTGCAGCCTGCTCACATACACCGGCAGAATCTGCTGCAAGATGGTTTATGTGTAGAAGAGGAATTATGAGTCCTGGACTGTCAGATTTTCTGCCAGGGCATAGGTATATACAGTATAATGTATAAATATAGAAACTTTTTTTTTTTTTTTAAAAAAGGCAACGGTCATGTCAAGGCCAGCAGGATATTAACACCAACGTGTAATTAACATTACGATAAAGTCGTATGAACTACTGGTGAAGGATCTCAGTGGGATCGCAAATACACTTTGGGAAGAGAGATCATAAAAGCAAATCCAGTGTTTAAAGAGATGCACTGTTCAGGACAGATTAATAAAGCTAAAGGTGATGATAATTCTCTTTTCACAGTATGACAAAGAAGGAAAAAGGCATAACACTAGTCAAATGGACACACTTTGGATTAAATATTTATGGGAAGAATGGTAAAAGAAAAAATCTGCTGGTATAATGCTTTGAGTCCTGTTTGCAGATGCTCAGCCTTAGATTTACGAATGGCTGGGTTTCTATAATTAAATTTCATCTATAAAATCTAGGTGGGAAAACAGTATCTAGGAGTAGTAGGATCCAGATAGTCTGGTGTCCAGTAATTTTCAGATTTCTTCATTAGTCGTAATAGGAGTCTGATATCAGTACTACAGACTCCAGCGGCAAGAATGGCACCAAAGAAGTGATTGTCAAAATCAAACCAAACTGCTTGGATTGACTGAATGCCCATTGAGTTCTTTTAAATCCAAAGGTTGTTAAATAAAACTAAGGTGTTTTATTTCAGGGAGGCAAACTTTTCGAGAAGGAATGAACAGATCAAGGGGAACTAACGAGCTCAAGGATTTGCTGTTAGAGGTGTCTTGGAGCTGCTGACATCAGAAGTACAGAAGTTGCCTCAACTTTGAATAAAGATAAAATCTTTGTAAGAAAGTGCTGGAGAGACAATTGGAACATGAAACGTTGTGTCTGGCAGACCAGATTTTGTGGTCCTTTGAGACAATTTATTAGTTTAGATGGTTAAGATAGGGACGAATACAAAAGCTAGATAAAGAAGAGATAATAGGAAGCTTTGCTGACAGGGGGATTACAGGGCTGGAGACATGTTTTAAACATAGCCCTGAGGAGAAAATTCATATTGAATAGTTCAGTTAATGATCTTGCTTAAAAATTAGTGGTGTTTCTAAGGCCGGATTACCATGGGCAGTGAAATGGTAATGGGGTAACATCCCTTCCCCGTGGGCTTTTCCAGTGGTAGGTTATATGTCATGGTCACAGTCCTCCCGGCCAGGGCACGTCTGTGACCAGGCTCTGGAGTGCCAGTAAAACTTGGTACTGACATGAAGTTCCGAGGCACCAGCAATATGAAGAGGATGGTGATACCAATTACTCTTACAAACCAAGAGCATAGCACTTGGAAACAGCAAAGGAAGACTATGTAGGGCATGGCGCATGATCAGATGTTTACAGGGAGTCATAGGTGCAAAGTAACCAGGAAAAAAATATCTACAATCCTGATGTCTTGAGGTACCTCAAATGAGGAATTGGCAGAAGGGTAGGAATTACTAACTCCACTGTTCAAGGGGTTAATGTACATTGCCGTGTGTAGTTCCAGTCTCTCACTTTCACCACAGATAGTCTTCACAGTGGAATGGTATGGAGGAAAGAGACATCTGGATGACCAGGAGAATTTAAATCATCTAAGAAGGTGAAAACTGAGAAATGATGAATGTTGCCTATGAACACATCAAGGAGATAAATTCTGTCAGGCAGAACAGCTCTTTAGCGTGAAGGACAAAACTGGCCTAAAGAGGAATGGTTATAATTTCCAACAGTAGATTTGCGCCAGAAGATGATTCCTAACCATGAAAGTGGTATCTTCCTAAGAAGAATGATAGGCGTGAAGACCACATGTGGGTGTAAGGCGGTGCTTGAAGAATCTTGTTACAAGGCAGGGTTCCCTTTCAGTTCTCTGATCCAGCACCCTGTTACCAGCATGTTCTTTCAGGGTTTGCAGTTTGTGAGGAAGTATCCAAAGTAGAAGGACAATAATGTATTGATGCGGCAATGCCATACAAGACCAGCAGGTCCAGAGATGTGATACTTCCCCTCTACTCTGCTCTAGTGAGACCCCATCTGGAGTACTGACTCCAGCTCTGGGGACCTCAGCAAAGGAATGCCATGGATCTGTTGGAGCAGGTCCAGAGGAAGGCTACAAAGATGATCAGAGGGCTGGAGCACCTCTCCTATGTTGACAGGCTGAGAGAGCTGGAGTTGTTCAGCCTAGAGAAGAGAAGGCTCTGGGGAGACCTTGGAGCAGCTTTCCGGTACCTAAAAGGGGCCAGCAAGAGAGCTGGAGAGGGATGTTTTACAGGGACATGTAGCAATGAGACAAGGGGGAACGGCTTTAATCTGAGAATAGTTTTGATTAGGTATGAGAAAGAAATTCTTTACTGTGAGGGTGGTGAGGCACTGGGACAGGTTGTCCAGAGAAGCTGTGGATGCCCCATCCCTGGCAGTGTTCAAGGCCAGGTTGGATGGGGCTTTGAGCAACCTGGTCTAGTTAAAGGTGTCCCTGCCCATGGCAGGGGGTTGGAACTAGATGGTGTTTGAGGTCCCTTCCAATCCAAACTTTTTTATGATTCCAAATCCCACTGAACTGTCAGGGCACATGTAAGAGATGAAGTGTAGTTATCAGACTTGGAATCTGTCCTCAGCACTGAAAGTAGTGCTTGCCTCTGTGAAAAATAAAATTAGATTCCTGAAGACTTGGTGATCTGGACTTTATTTTTATGCCTCTTCCAAAAAAATAATAATAGTTGCTTTGAAGACTTCAGGGAGCTCTCATTCCTTATATTATCATCACTTTCAAAAGAAGAAAATTGCACTGGATGAGTCTGGACTCTCAGAGGCTTAAAAAAAAAAAAAATTGGTTGCCAGCAGTTTAAATTAGGGCATGTCTGATCAGAAGATTTATTCCTTGTGGCAAAGGTTATTACTAAGGATACTGTGAATGACTCCTATTATACTTTAAATAGTTTCTTTGGTCTTTGAATAAATGCAGCTCTGAGTGTCTTGAAAGTTTTGCCTACCAAAATGCTCGTAGACAAATCAATTCTTATGTGCAATGCTTATGATCCTCTATCCTTAATTTACCTGTTATCTGTACTAATCTGAATAGCAAAGTGGGAAGAAAAAATGGATACCTGGTTATTAATATCAGAATAGCAATACTCTTTAACGTCCTGTATCTTAAGACACTGAGAATAGCTTTAACAAAGATTTCACACTAAACTTGAACCATACTGCTTAAACTGTTCAAGGTTTAGAGCTGTTAGCAGAGACGGGTCAACCTTTCAAACAGAGTCCTTCGAGTCTGGAAACAGGAGTGTCCAGTGAACTTCCCACCCCTCCAGGCTGCACATAAGTTGCAGACAGGGCTCTCAAACTCCTGCCACCATGTGCCTTGTTGTATAGGAGCTCTCTTCCCTGGGTATTGGAATGTTGCTTTGGAGGCTACCGAGGTGATGGAATCCTGTGTCTCAGACACAAATAAGAAAAGACACAGATAAGGAAAGACAAAGAAACATAAGAGACAAGAAGGATGTAAAAATGCCATAATGAACTCGTGTGTCTTGAGAAAACCTCTAATCTAATGAGAATGGATTTTGTTTGAGAGATCATACTGGTACAATTAATTATTCATGGCAGCGACATCGTTAGGATTTCATTTTGTTTAAAGGCCTCTAAGTGACTTGGAAAATTGGGTTAAGCTGAAGAGGAGTTTCAGGAGAGAGACAGGGGAAAGCTTTTCCTTTTATTGGCTTTGTTTAATATTTTCTAGATAGCTATTTGAAGTACAAACACAAATTACACTCAATCTCTAACATTCCTGCATTAAATGTGGGCATAAATTTGAACCACATAAATACAATATCTGGGCCAAATGGGAACATAGATGGCTTTTTGTGGGACAAGTTAGATACCATTAAAGTGACCTACTGTCACTTGTTTGGGACTTGCTATGTTTCAGCACTGTACATTAACACCAGCCTGTGATTGGTGGCTGCAGACTTGGGCTCCTGGTGGAGAGAGGGTCTATGTGGACTTTCTGTTTGTCCTGCAGCAGCATAAGTATGGTCACAGAGGAAAGTTCATGGGGCCATTGTCCTGAAGCTGGAATGGCTTTGGCTGAGGTACACACATACAAGAGACACAAGTCTTTCCCTTGCTGCAGTAGAAAGCAAAGGCAGAAATAGTCCTAAAAACCAGTAGCAGCCAGACCTCTACTTCATCTACAGTAGCTAAAGCTCTTTGCACTTGATGACACCACCAGGTGTATTTCCCCTGTTGGCAGACAAAAGCACTTTTCAGGCTGGTTTCTCACTTCTCTGGAGAGGACAACCTGTACACCAGCCCGCATGGGGTGGGTGGTATGCCTACAGACAACCCTGTTGTATGGCCTGAGACCACGTGCCCTGCAAGGCGCAGGTCATAGGAACAAGTCAGGGATTATCCTTCTCCCCTCTCCCTCCTCCCACCCCTGTAAATCCATACCTGATTCCCTTATAGGTTACACAGCCTCAGAGCTGCTAGAGCTTGTGCACTGTTGAGAAGATTGGGGTTTTTTTTCTTTTATGCATGGATGCTTAGCCTGGGAACTATGCAGGCATCTGAGTGTTTAAAAAGTCTGGTTTTCTTTTTCTTTTTGTAATGTTTATTTGTTCCTTCTCTTGTAATTCTCCCTGTTAACTCACGGACATCATTCAGGAACAGATTTAAATCGAAGCAGACAGACTCCAGCTCTGCTCTGTCCCTGAAACAGTGGAGATTTGTTTAAAAGTGCTATCAGAAGCACAGTTGGTATGACTGGAATGCTCAGGGCTTTATTTTTCATTTCACATCACGTGCAAAATAACCCAACTATAGCTTGAGATGTTCACGTGGCCCTGGTGGTATCATCTCAGCCTTGGCTGGCTGAGAGTTGTGTAAATTATTTACAGCAGCTTTACTGAGGATGCTCACAAACAATGGACTGGCCACTGGGAGGAATGTGAGAGATGAAGCTCATATGGAGTGAGGCTTGAGGCCTCAGGAAAATACATTGGGCAATGGCTCTTAAAAATGAAAAAGTATGTCTGCAAGTACTGGTCTGGATCCAGTTTCAGGCTTGGTCTGAAACCCAGAAGCAATCACTCTTGCTTTGATGTCTGGAAGGGTTTGTTTCACAACATTTATATCTAGCTGACACTAGGAGGGAAAACTATTGAAATTTTTTAATGAAGAAGAAGTTTCAATAAGAAAATTGCCATTTGTTCTACAATTCCCAAGTGTCATCTTACACAAAAATCCACAGCAGCTCCAAGCTCCCAAGCTCTCATTCACCTGACATCTAAGCTGGGTCACAGCAAGGTTTCGGCTGGCCTGAGTGCTACCACCCAGGTCACTCTTGAATCACAAGAAAATGTGGCAGTTGTTGCTGTTTTGCCAAAGCTGTGGCTTGCCTGCATCTCCCAGGTGATGTCCTGAGCACCTTGGAGCTGCAGTCCAACCAAGCTGGGAAATCACAGCCCTGCAGTCCTCACCGTTCTCCTGCTCTTCTCTGTTGGTGCTCACTGCTCCTTTGAAGCTGGGTGTGCAATCACTTCCCAGAAGGCCTAGACGCCAGTCCGGAATTTTGGAGTGCCTTTAATTGTTGCTGCAATTCAAAGAGAGAGAGAGAGCGAGATCCACATCTCACAGGTGGAGACTTTGCAGAACTACGTGGCTGCCCAAAGTGTGTGTAGGCAAACACTTTGTACTGGTGGTTAATTGACTCCAGTGAACAGCTTGAGATGCCTCAGCTTTAGGACTTCAGGTGGTGTTCCCTAGGACACTGTTATTTTGTGTTTTATGGTATATATCACATAAGGGTAGAGATCTCTGCTTCTTTTGGCAGTGTACTTACAACTACTTGGTTTCCTCTGGCTGCATCTGGAGAGCATTGGAAATGTCTTCCCACAGTGTCTCATCTTAATCAGTCTGAATGGGTGATTGTTTTGGGCTGTGAAGCCTCTCCCTCGATTCCTCAGGGCCCTGCTCTTGCTGCTCACCAAGAGAAAAACTTCTTCTCTTTTAACACAGGGGCCTGCTACCTCCCCAAACTTCCAACAGATGAAGTATGGCTGCAGCCCAAGTGTTTATTTAGACTTCAAGAAGAAAGAACCAGGGAAGGAAAAAATCTATTCAAATAATAAGACCTTTTCTCCTGATGGCTTTTTGATGACATTATTTTGGTGGTTAGACACTTGACTTTACAGTATATAAATATTCATTTGCCTTCCCATATGAGACGAAAATTCAAGTCAAATAAATTTAAGTCAATTTGATACTCTCATTTCTCTCCTTTTAAGAAGTTCTTTATTATTTTTGCAACTAAGTAGTATGTGTTTGACTAACTATTCATTTTTCTCACAAGTAACCTCAGATAAATAAAATAATTTTTAAAATAGAGGTGAAAAGTAACTTCTCAATACACAGAGAATTTCTTCTACCATTCGTTATCCACCATGGCAAATGTAAAGCTTAATACTGTACGTGAAAGCTGACTGGTCAATCTTCAACTCATGAAAATAATTTTCCTTTAGTACTGGTTCACACAAGCTTGAATTGCTCTCCCTGGGACTGTAGTGGCACTATTCAAACTGTTGAAATGCAGCAATGCTTTTCTGATCATCCATTATTAAATCCCAGTCATCCAGATCCTTGCTAAGCAAAATTTCTGATGATGTCCTTTAGCTGTGGCCCAATTTTTATCCAAAACCTTCAGTTTATCAGAGCACTGTGTTGGCAGCTGCACAACAGCCTTGTGGAAGATTGGGGCTCAGGGCAGTGCTCAGGGCAGTGCAAGTAGGTGTTGCTTTACAGACATAGATACAAACTCTACCACCAGGCTTTCAAGGGTCAGTGTTTCTGGGCTTGGTCATCTTGTTAGTCAACTTCAGAGAAACTTGCACACTTAGATCCTGCTGACTTCAGTGAGAAACAAATACCTGCCTTGGTGTGTAGATTTAACTGTTTTCTTCATTTGGGATGGATTTTCATATATCCTTACCTCTGAGTATTTAAGAAGACAACCCTTTCTTTTGGGAAGAGGAGAGGCTTTGGGATCTTTGGTCTCAGTGCTTTTTAAGGAAAAACAGTAGTTCCTTCCACATGGTGTTACCAGTAAAGGGGAACACCATGTCGTCCTAGGTCAGGAACTGGTGTTTGCTTTGGTTCCCTTTAAGGGTCCCCATACTGCAGGATTTTTAGTCTTTTTTCCCTAGCAAATCAGGGAAAAGCCCTTTTAAGACTAAAGTCGTATGTTTTTCCTCAGAAGAAGAAACATATTTGTCAGAAAAACTAATGTCATCTACTAAGCTCTGTTATCTCAGTATGAGCTGACTTGAAGCAGCATCAGCTGGGAGAAAGCTGGTTCCAAGCTACAGCTGCTGTGAATTAGCACAGGCCCAGCAGGAGCCCAGAGAAGGGCTGTGAGCCTTGGGGGGCTGGAGGGAGAAGGTTTAGTGTTCTTAAGTTTGCAATAGGCTGTTGGATTAGCTTGGTCTGAGTTAGTGTAAGTGTGAATAGTGAGTAGCTAGGAAGATCCTTGTCCTTGAGGACTCTGTTGATAAATATGAATTTTGAGCATGTTGAAGCTCCCTGAACCAGCAGTAAAACGCAGGAGTGCTATGTAAGAAAGGACAGCTGGACATAGCTAGATGCATCTTTTAATGGACACTGTTCCTTTGTTCTGGATGGACTGGTATCCCTACAAGGCAAGCGGTCTGTGGCTGAAAGGTAAGTGAAAAACTGATTTGCCTTCGTGGAGGCTGATAGGAGAGAGGGGAGTGAAAGTTTCAGTGAAGAGAAAGAGGGAAAGATTATGTGCAGCAAAACAACTTTGAAGCTCAGAAAGCAGAAAAGAGAGGTCAGCAATCCTAAGCCAGAATCACTTATTGAGACTTCTTGAAGGCATCTGGGTGTCTATCTCCCAACCTATCTTGATGCCTTGAGTAGCTAGCAAATACTTCATGCTTGGAAAAGAGCAGCTTACAAAGCTGTGCTGGAGGCCATTCACTTAGGTTCAGTAGAGCTAGCTGCTAAAATATATCTTTAGTGAGCTCCGTTTGGGCTGCCTCCTCTCCTGGGAGTTGTATTGCCTATGCTGCACTGGTTGAGTGGTTCCCTACTTCCTTTCCCTTGGCTTTTGCAGTCTTGGACCTTCCCACAGAGCTGGCTGGTGTTTGTTTGACATCACAACCTGGCAGTGATAAGCATGTATCTGGTTGTTTTGTTTTTTGACTGGAGGTTGTTTAAATACATCAGTGAAACACTCTGTACTGTGGAACAGGAATAATAAACTTCTGAAAGCTCCAGGCTCCTGCCTGGTGCCAGGAGAATGAGCGATGAAGATTTTTGCCTGCAAATCCCAGCACTAACAGGGCCCCTTGATTTGGTCCAGTGAGTCTCTCTATGTGGGTGTTGGGTACAGTAGCATAATTTTAGAGGTGTGAATTGATTTGTCCCATTTTTCCCACCACATGTCCCAGGATACTGGGAGAGGAAATCTTAGCTATTTGAAGGAGAATGGGAAGAAAAAAAATAAGTGGCTAGATTTAATGAAAGCACAAGCTCCATTACTTCTTGTCCATCCTTAATTATTTTTTCTGCTTGTTCGACTCAATTAACACATGGGAAGGGCTGTGCAGTTTGATGCCTGACTCTCAAAAAGTTTGAATGTAGGCCTCATCAGTAGAGGTTCTAAAGTTTTACTGTACAGATGGGTAGCCTTCGTTGCTTCCTGATGCTAGAAGTTGTTCTCCTAGTTCAGCA
Organism: Callaeas wilsoni; assembly: GCA_013398955.1. Classification (NCBI taxonomy): domain Eukaryota; kingdom Metazoa; phylum Chordata; class Aves; order Passeriformes; family Callaeidae; genus Callaeas; species Callaeas wilsoni. The sequence goes on along the minus strand of VWPU01001253.1, from coordinate 228,043 downwards.
CATAGATCATGGTAGATTACTGTACATTTTGTACTCTTAGCAGCTAAATGTTTAGTCCTCAGAAATAATCCTCCTTCTCAGAGCCAATTCTTTTCCCAGTTGGATCTCAAAGTTGGACTTCAAAGCTTCATAGGAATTGGGTTGAGACCTAACTATGTTATTCTTAGACTGCAACAGCTGCTGTATTTGAAGTAGATGGCAGCTGTTTATGAACTGTAAGCTGCCTATCCAGGAACCAGCAGAGTTTAGGTCAGAGCTCAGCAAAGTCCAAATGCTGAAATTCTGTTACTCAGCTGAATTTTGTGTTGAAGTGCCTCCGCACCAAGCTGTGGTTACAGTGGTGACTGTAGTGTAGGCGTAACACAGTCAGACATTCTTGAGTATCCCACTAGGCACCTAATACCATCCAAGTTTTGGGTTTATATCCTCTGGGCACTTTTTGTGTCAGAGCCATGGTGCTTTGAAGTTCCCAGCAAGCCTCACAAGGTTAATGTAAATCTTCAAACTCATTGTATGTTTTGCTTCTAAAGTAAAAAGTTTGGGGAAAGGAGAATTGGATGTTTTGGTGTGGGTTTTCTTTGTTGGTTTGTTGTTTGTTTTTTTTTTCCCTCCCCAATAACTGGGTCATGTGCAGAAATAATCAGTATGATGCTCTAGCTTTGTGTGAGTGATTGTGCAGTGAGTGAGAGGACCTGGCTGTTCATAGATGTGTGGCCCTAAGCATCAATGTGTCTTTGCATGGCAATGCTGTGGAAATATCACATGTTCTTTTTAGGTGCTATTACCTGGACACTGAAGAATGGGATCCTAGCTTTGGTTTTGAAGCAATAGCATTAAATTGGACCTCTTTGAATATAGCTCATATCTGCCCAAATTTTGGTGACTGTTTCATAAAGTCAGCATGAATTCGTGTGTGTGTGCGTGCACCACTGTTTGTTGTTCCACAGCAGAACAGCTGCCCAGAAGGATAGCTGCCTAGATGGATTTGAGTAATGTACCAAGACAAAGGTAAATAAATGCATATACACTTCATCAGATCTGAATTACTCTGTTAAAATACGAGCTGCCTCTTTTTAGAATACCACCGAATTGCTGCTCCTCTTCTAACTTACTTAACAAAACTATTACATTGTACTGAGTGAAGTTGTGTGTTATCCCCCTAGCTGACTTCTGGCTAAATTCCTTTGCTTGGTTTGTACCCATAACAGCTAAATGTTCAGTCCTCAAAAATAATCCTCCCTCTTGGAGGCAAATGCTTTCCTTTCAACACTATTTCCTTCATAACAGGGCAAGGGTGGGATTCCCAGCCTCGGGCTGATCTGCAGCTCTAGACTGAAACTAAATACAATGCCCTGGGACCAAGTCCCATCATCTGCAGAAGCTGGGCAAGAGGAAATATTTCTTGTGTTAGCTCAGCTTGTGGCCACACTGGGAGAATTTGTTTTCACACCAAACAGTTGGCTGACTTCTCTGTTGGGGGGAAAGGAGAATCAAGGACTGATCTCTGAGAGAAAAGGTTTTGCCTTAGCAAGAGTCCTTTCCAGAGACGTGCTGTTATTTTTCAGTGGGTGTATGGATACAATACTTGCCTCACTGAAACACAAGTGTAAATGTTTTGCTGGTGGTGCACTTCTCTGTGCAACATCAGGGTTCAGGGGACCCGCTCGTATGTGCTGCTTGTTGTCTTTAACCATTGCACAAGTAGAGTGGTGCTTGCCTAGCTCTTATTCCCAGAACATCAAATTTGATGGCCCTGGTGACAGGGTTTGGGTAACTTATGAATCCCAGCCTGTTTGCAGAGTGTTGCTCAGCATGTACTTTTGTTTCAGGTTGACTTCCAAGTTCAAAGAACAACATTTAAAATGGTGGTTTGAAAACACCATGCACCCACTTGATGATTATTCCTTCTAACCTATTTCCCCTGTGCAGTTCAGTGCTTTCTTGCCAGGAACAGCCTCTATTTGGCTCGGGTTTTGACCTCCCATTGTGCAGGGAGCTGAGAGTCCTCTTGGAGTCCTGGAGCTCAGCCTGGCACAAGTCTAAACACGGAGCCTGTCTCTGTGTGCGGTAATGAGACGGTCACTCTGGGCTTGTAAATCACCACCCATCAGGAGCAGAAGATGAACACTCTTCTTGTTGTTGTAGCAAATCTTTTGAGTGAAGTGTTCACATGTCCCTCTTGAGTGATGAGAGAGGACATTAGAGATGCTTGCTTTACTTCTATTTGTATGGGGATTTTGCATGCCTGTAGGTTTTCTAAGTTGTTTAGCCTTTATTTTCTAAATGCTGTTGCATGTATGCCAAATAGAAAGTACTAATTTGTGCATCATCATTTGAAGCACCAGCAATTCCAGGTTATTTGTGTTACAGACAAAGTCTTTGAGGATGGAAATGTATCTTCTTCAGATGAACAAGATACTTTGTAATAACTCGCTCCATATAAATAACAGCAATAGGATGACTGGAAAATGTGACAAAATATTTTTGTTACAATGCATAATGCCTTCCTGAAACTCCAGCAGTGATTTTCACTGGTTTTGTTAAAAACATTGCTATTACATCTTGTCCATTGGGTTAGAAGACAAAGCTGTGTAGTCTGTAGAGATTTCTAATTTTTCAGACTATATCAGAATTATTGCTGTCTTGTTAGAATGTAGATCACTGAGAATTTGCTGGGTCTAATCATGGCAAATAATTTCCAGTAGCTACTTTCTACTTTTTGATAACAATTTTAGACTATTGTGTTGACCAACAGATGGCATAACCATTTCCTAACTCTAGATGGTACCTTTAAAAAAAAAAATCTTGCACTGCCTTATAAAAGCTACTCTAATTTGAACATGGTCCTTGAGGTCTGGAATACTGAGCCACAGCTCAGTGACAGAGTCCTGGCATTTGACATAATTACTTATAAGAAAAATGTACTTAGTTAAGAGCAAATAGGAGACATATATATGGAAGCTGGCAGATGTCTACTGCCATTCTACTCCTTGCTGGCAGTGAGTGAAAGTGCCTTTGAATAATAAAGCATTGAATACATGTTGAATATAGGTTCTGCAGCCACATCCAGATTCTGTTTTTTTCCCTTTTAGGGGTGTATTATTTTTTGCCAGTTGGTATATATTCAATTTCTTTTATTTCTCTTCTAAAGTCTTCTCAATAAGGCCACAAACTACTGCTGAAAGAAAAGGAAGACTTAGTCAGTTGTTAACATTGATTGCCTGCTTTTTGATATCCTTAAGCTTATTGCCTAATGGCATATATGTGGATTTTAGAGGACAAGAGGGATTGTGAGGGGAATAAAATGGAGGCCTCCATGGAAATAATATTTAGCTTTAGCATTCTGGCTGAGGAGAGAAGAAATGGTCATGTTAAACTTTTGCTCTTTAAGCTCTGTCTTGCTCCATCATGTCCACCAGTTTCTTTCCTTGCAATGATATCACCTGAAACAAGCATTTACTGAGTAAATCCATGTAATGTCAAAGCTAGAATAGAGCAGAGCCCAGTGTGATGCTGGTTCTTTGGCCACATATGTGGTTCAACACCACCTGCCAGTTGTCTGTGCCCCACTCAGTTCAGTGGTCAGGAGATTGACTGTGAGATGCTCCCCATCAGCACCTGTGTGTTTGGCCTCATTAGGGCTTCTAGAAAGTTTGTCAGTCTAACCAGACAGCTTGTTTAGAATTTTGGAGAACTGACTGTTCTTGAGGCCAAATCCTTCTGTTGTGACAAGATACACAAGTGCAGCTTCAATCAAGACATCTCTAAAGGAAATAGCACTCCCTTACAAATTTATCTGGGAAAAGCAAAGTATCACTCTAGTAAATCTATGCCAGGTGATTTCACCAGGCTTTTACCAGCAGTGGATTTTGATAGGGCTTTGCCGTAGCAAGTAATAGTGCTCTGAGACAGAACAATAAATTAGCACAACAAATTAGGCAACCATTGCAAGTATGCAGGCGTGTTTACTGCCTTATCTGGGGAGTAACTTTTGATTGTCTTGGTGAAAGTAAATGCATTGATTGCCCCAAGCAGTGAGTATTTGCAGAGCAGTTACCAGCCCCCTGCAGCTGAAGCAGAACAGGCTGCTGAGATGCTTGGGAATTGTCACACGATCTGTACCACCTACACCTGGCACTCAATTTGAGATGGGAAGTGTGGTGTTTCAGAACAGAATAAGAATAGACTAATTCTGGCATGAACTTGGTCTTTCAACTTCTTATGTGTAACAGGAAGTGAGATTTGGAAAAATTAGAGCAGAAACTTTGTCCCCAGTGCATTCTGCCAAGATCATGCAGGCAAGACAGCTTGTGGTTCTGCTTTTCTGGGAGCTGGGCTCAAGGCAGGTACCATGGTAGACCATAAGTTATCCTAGGCAGTGGCTGGCTGATGCCCTTTCTCATGATTTGGGCACAGAGTTGCCAAGATGGACCTCCTGCCATAGGAAGAAGTAGCTGTGTTATTAATCCATGGGGAAATAAGTTGCTAGCTCCTCTTTTGCTTTGAGGTTCAAGCCATGACCAATCCATAAAGTCAAGGAATGAATTCGCTTTGAAGAACCTCTAGTGAATGGAATGCTTAAAGGCACATTCAGTTGAAGAAACACGCACTTAATCTAAGTCTTCCTTCTGAACACGGGAGATGCAGATGGTTCTGATATGCAATGATAAATGAACAGGTGGACACCTGTTTAAAAATGAAGTTCGAGTTAATCTGAAGTTAAGCTTTTAGAGAGATCAGTGAAATCCAACATTTTACATCTTGCTTTGGTTTCTACAAATATGTTGAATATTTAGTGTAGCCAAGCACCCGAAGCACCAGCCATTAAATATAACTCCTCCTAACTTGTAGTTAATTTAGTTAAGCACAATTCTTTCCATCACTTTCCTTTTTGTTTTGCTGCAGGGAGAGGCCGTACTAGTAGTTAGTAGTGAGATGGATCACATGTGCTAGCTATTAAATAGTCCAATGTCAAGAATAAAGTATTAGAAACCTAGACTTGGGCTGTCTGATGAATTTTGTGAAGCTCTTCTGAAGGAGTTAATGCACTCCTGTAAAAACAGTCCAAAAAGGAACAGAAGCCACTTAGCCAGACCACAGTCCCTTTCAGCTGAAAGCCAAAGAGCTAGAGAGGATACTCTCTCCTTTACCTTCCTAACTGGCAAAACCTGCCAGCCCGGAGAAGAAAAGGTATGTAAACATTTAACTGCAAGGTCAAGCAAACTGCTCTGAAGAGTTCACTTGGCTTCTCTCTCCCTTTACAGTTTAAAGGTACAAACGGCATTCTACAGATCAAGCAGGCGATGGGGAATACAGTACTGTCATAAAATCACCCCAAGACATGCACTCTCTTGCCAAGTGTAGTGTGGGCACATTTTAGGCTTGAAGCTTGCAGGAGCACACCAGTTCTCTGAGACCTCCAGCTTTTGTAAAAATACAGCAATCCTTTAGGGATGTGTAGGAAGAATTTATGTTTAAGCTAGCATTTAACACTGGAGTAGCCCTGCTTTGGATTTTCAATGTGTTTAGGGACCTACTCTTCCTGCAGGCTCAATAGCTTTGAAATCTAGTCTAGAGTGTCTTGAACTCTGTCCTAGGTAGGAAGGCCAAGGGTAGAACCAAACTGTTCATTTTCTGTATATTTCTAAACTTAACAAAATAAACTTCAGCCTAGATAGATTGTTGGTTCTGTGGCTTACAGCAAAATGAATAACTGTAGGCTTTAATATCATCTCACACAATTGTATTACCACCCAAGTATTTGTTTGACCTCTTTGGAAACATGCTTCCCTTAAAACACACTCAGTCTGCAGTTCTCACTGTCCTCTCCGTGTCTTTTGTGTCAAGCAAATTGATAACTCTAGTATTATGTCATGCCCTGGCTCCAATTTGTAGGAGCACAGCAATGTGAGAGGTGTTGTGCGTCTTGGACAAAAAGTTTATCTGCTCAGTGGCTGCTTGCTCAGTTTCTCTCAGACCCGAGAGGACTCAAGACAGCTATTTATTTTTCTGAAATTATTAAGCAAATATAACAATTCTCTTCTGTCAGTGGCTGGGTTTTTGAAGTCAATAGGCTGTTCTCCTGATAAATTAAGCCTACTGAGCTGATTCTCCTTCAGTAGCCCTTCCAGTCAATAGTGCTAACAGACACCTTCACTGATTTTTAAACAAGTACAATGAGATACTCCCTGGCTCTTATTTAGGAAGTAACTCCACCATCTTCCTGGTTGTTTTCAGTCATGAAAATAATTTGCATGAACTGAAATTTAGAAGAGAAAGATGTTAACACAGCAACTGGTTCTGGATAGTCTAGAAAGGGCACCAGAGAGGGTAGGTTTTTGTCTACAGTTGTTTTGAAATGTGTTGTAGGATTTTAGTTAGTCCACCACAGGTGCAAGTGTTGATCTTGTTCTTGTATGATACTGATTGGAATATGGACCCATATTTTGTGAGCTGCACAAGGGGCTATAAAGAATTGCACATTGTTTACGTGGACTGAATAATCCTGGACTTCTTACTTTATCATTCCAGGGTTAAAGGCTCAAACAAGATCTTAAAATTCTGCAGGATCAGATTTAAGTGCTGAATACCTGCAAATCGTGCCAGGTTTATTGTACAAAGGAAGCAGAAGGGAAAAGTACAGCTTGGCAGCTCACTTGATCAGACCTGGAAAAACTCAACCTGTAACTATATGAAGGGGCAGAAGCTACATACTGAAGTCTTAAAAAGGGAGATTTGCCATTCAGTCTGAGAGCAATTGTATCTCACAGCTGGTGCTTTCAATGAAAGCTTCTTTCCAAATGCCAAGTCCCATAACATTCTAAGAGCTTCTAAAAATAATGAAGGGAGAACTCTCTTAAGAAAGAAGTATTTATTTCGTGCAAGACATCATTGGAATGTATGATGCATTTTATGTGATGTGTATGTTTAATATTCCTTCTCAACTTTTAGTAGAGAGCTTGAGTGCTTTGATGACCTGCATTAAGTCTCATTACTGTCTCTGAAGCTGTCCAGCTAAGAACCAATCACCATAACCAGAAAGCCTTTTCCATGTTGATAGGCAGAGATGCCCGTACTGGTGCAAAATGTACTACTGGACATGCAAGTTCTCTGGCAAGTTTCAGTTTCACAGTTTTATAGGTGTCTCAATCCAGTCCAGTCTTCTGTGTTACTTAGAAATATGGTCCTGTCAGACACCTCCTAATAGAAAGAGCCCACCAGGGAGGTGGCAAGACCACTGGTGATGAATGCCTGCCTCTGCTCTGTAGCCTCATTACAGATAAAGAATGTAGGGTTAATAGGGACCACTGGTGTCCTACAGGACTAATACTTTCTAGCTCATTTAACTGCTTAAATAAAATGTTTCAAGACCCTCTAGTTAATAGAGATACTATCACCTTTGCAGTTAGTATTTTCCTTTTTTAAAAATAATCTTTCATTTACAGATAGAAGGGATGAACTGGAATGCCAGTATTCGGTGGGTTTTTCCCCTAGATATGAGAAGAGAGGCTAGGCAGGGTGAAGTAGTGATGGACATGGACTTCTAGATTAGTGTTGCTTGTAACTGAGATTTTGAAGGCAACTGTAAGGCATTGAGGACTGCGAATATCTCTTCCAGCTTCAGCACTTTTGCCTCAATGAATAATAAAAAGGCAAGATTTGGTGTGTGTAGATGCTTCAGGTCTCTAAAGACAGCATGTCTCAAAACTTGCTTGCTGTTTCCCAGCTGTGAGAGTTGATCTCTTACATTACAGTGAAGAAAGGAAAAAAAAATGATTTAAAAAGAAAGCAGCAGGGATGATTGCAGTGAAAGAGAAGTATTAAATGCAGTTTAGAGCTGGGGGCAACCTTTGTTTTGCAGATTATTTTCTGGCGTTCACCCTGAGCCAGGAAACCACTTCTATCAAGAGAATGAAAGATTAAAGTCAGAAATTTAATTGCTTAAGAAAAAAGATTTACTACCCATGAGGTTCACTGGCATCCAAAATAAGGCCTGTTCTGTAGTGTACACTACATCTCAACCACACAGAAAACTATCACAGAGAAATAGAAATCCTTGCAGCTCCGAGAACAGGCTTCTAGTTCCACCACAAGAAAGTGATTTCTCAATACCACTGGAATGTGGTTTCTAGTACAGAATTTCTGCTTACAATATTCTTCTGTCATCTGGTGAATTTAAAGAATGAAATTATAAAGGAGGAAATATTTTGTTATTATAGATCAAATAAATTAAGGCCTAGTTAGATGAATAGCTTGTTGAGTTATCCATAAGACACTTTATTTTTCCTCATGTCTCATTCATATAAAGTAGTATAAATGTTGCTCTTCTGGCTATTAGCATGTGATGCAACACATACTATGTCTTTGGGCTGTCTAGGCCAGTGCCAAGAAGATAGCTCTTCTAGTGCAAAACGGGACAGCCAAGAGGCTTTAGAAATGCCAATTCAGTATTTTCTGAGCTGTGCTCTTATTACTGTGATTATTATGAGAAAGAAAAATAATAGTGTGGTTTTAGCCTTTCCAAAAAAAAGCCCCCCAAAAATCCAGCCAAAAAATCCCCACCACCCAAAAACCCCAAACTCATGTGCTAACTACATGTGTTAGCATTTTGTATTCTAAGTTACCTTGCTGTGGATTACCTGACTAGTGGGATAAGGGCTTTCCTTCCTCAAAGGACCATAAGAGAGGTAATGGAATAAAAATTCTGAAACTTTTCTGTGTTGTACTCCTTCTTTCTTTTTTACTGGTGGTGTTTTTTTTTTTTTTTTTGTGTGTGTGTGTTGTTGTTTTGGGATTTTTTTGTTTGCTTTTGCATTACCAGAGCATATAGATCCTCTAGCAAGAACTGTGATCCCTCACAGAGTAGAGGGCTCAGATGAAAAAAGGGAAGGAAAACTGTGGGATAGATCAGCAATTTGAGTGTCTTGGGTGTTCTGAAGCTATAAGATCAATTTAACACTGGAAAGGGAGGTTCTGGACTCCCAGTCTGAAAGCATACACACTCAGCCATGCCGTGTCTGTCTCCCTCCATGCACTGGGAGGGAAGGCAGGGGCTGGGCTCTGGAGGGGAGCTGGCTCTAGTGTGCTTCCATCAGAAAGGACTGTGCTGGAGTGGAGCCTCTTGAAAGATGAAAGAAAATGGGGAAACTCTGTGCTCGGCTTCTGTACCCATGGTTCAATCATGACAGAAATGGATCCAAAGCAGCACTGAGGTGAACCTACAGCTTCAGTCAGTGCAAAACATTGTCCTAAGGAGGTTTCTGTGTTTTGGAGTGTAGTCTGCTTCTCTTGTGCTTGTCACAGTAAGATCACCAATATCCTTTTGGTAACAACCTTTATTAGAAACGGGCAACTTGGGGAAAAGCCTGAACTTGGGGCCAAGCCAAGGCACCTGGTTTACTTCCACATGTCCAAACACCAGTAATACCTCTGAAGCTATCTGCAGGCATGTACCATACAAAAATGTGCCAAATTATATACATTGGAAAGTGGTTGCCAAGAAATAATGACAGTAATTATTTTCACTGGTTTTTTGTTTTTTTTGGCTTGTCCACATCTGTGAGCCCAGAAATAGGTCAAACCCGGGCAATGTGTTGGAATATGAATTTCAGATTAACCACCTTCTCGGCATCCCTCTGGCAACGCGTTTGCCCCAATGGCTGATAGACGTTGTGGTTCCTCTTTGGACCACACCAGCTGGGAACTGCAGCTGAACTTACCTTACCAGAATTAACTTGGGAACAGGATCTTTCCTGCATGGGAGGATGGAGGACTGCAATCCAATTTAAAAGTCAAGCACAGAAGGAATAAATATTGGTAAGTACTTCTACCTTCCGAATCTTTTATTTCAGTATTAGCATGAGTGGTTGCTCCCTGCTTTTCCCAGCTCAGCCAGACAAGCCTATCTGCTTTGTTATTAACAGGCTGGTGTCTGGTGTCTGAAAAACTCTACCCATCTCACTGGCTTAGTGTTTCAGAAAGGCTTAAATTTGAAAAAAGCATAAACATCTGGGTTGCATTCCTTAAGTATCCTCACATATCCTGAGTTGAGAAGAGCAGAATGGTACGTTGGATAAGCTGGCATCTGAAGGTTTAAAGACTTCTGGTTAGTGCTTTGTAAGATATAACTTGGTATTTTGTGGTACTTCTCACTTCTGGACTGTGTTTTCCTTACTTCCTTTGAAGCTTGTTTGCAGGTTTTTGACGTTCTTGTGATTTAACTAGAAAACTAGTCTTAATGTACTAGCTTCTTCTTTGGTTTTATGCCTACAGGTAGGTACCAGGCATTTAAGTTAAGGGATCAAGAATTGCTGAGGAGATGTTTTCCTGCAGCCTGCTAGCTTGTTCGTCAAGAATTCAATGGTATCTGAAGCAGCTTTTTTCTGTCTAGAGCTGGGATAAGGACCAGTACATTTGCAAGGCTTTGTCCCCTGTGCATTTTAAATAGCTTTTCTTTTTACATGGTAGAGTTGTAGCAGGCGTCCCTTGCTCTGTATGGCATATGTGTGAAGATGCTGATTTCAACAGGATTCACAGTAAAACGTCAAGAGTTTGTGAGGCTCATCTGATACTGTAAACAACAGAAAAGAGTGTATCAAAATGCCTCTGCGTTCAAGGCACATACAAAACTCTCTGGAATGTGCCAAGGGTGTTTTTAGCATGGTACAGGAGTTGGGGTATGGTCTCCTCGTTGGACCACATCAATCCTTGCAGCTTTGTAGCCTGCCTGTGCTGGGACAAGTGATTTGATGGTATGTGCAAGAGCAGTGTTTTCCCAATACCTCCTCCCTGTCCCAGGCCGTTTGTTCCCCAGCACTTAGGTAAGCATAACTTTGGTCTCTGCTGTTTGAAGCAAAATTGTTCCTGTGTGAGTTCTTGGCTCTTGAAAGCAGCTGGTGTCCTGTAGCAAAGTCTCGCTGGATTTGTAGACACTGTGAAGTTGGTACTCTGAGCGTGGAACAATACACTTTTCCTTGCACAGAGAACAAGATAATTCAATTAACAGGAGGAAAACATTAGCATAGAGCAGGTCGTGGGGCAGGATGAAGGCTGAGCTAAGTCTGTGGGTGTTTACTCCTGTGATGTGCATGCTGACTGTGACAGAGGTGCAAGGATAGACAGCTGAGATCAATGACAGGCCAAGGATGAAGCTCCTCTGTTGTATGCTGCTCTGCCATGGGGTTCTTTTTAAATTGCCTATCTCTGTCAAACAAAAAATGAAATAAATACATAGAGCTTGCTCTGGAAAGACTTCCTCTATGTCTCCAGTACTTGCTCAGCATATTTTTATTACAATGAAAAAATAGTTTCCAGTTAGTCAGCTAAAAGATCCTTATTTGTTTATTCCATTTAACTGAGCCATGGAGGTCTAGGGGGAAAGTTCAATGCTGTGTTTGGGAAACAGTATGTATGGTCCTTGGTTCTGCTAACAGGAGACTAGTACTTGATCTATCTGTCCTGCCACTGCTTTCAAAAATAACATTTAAATTGACCCCAAAACGTATCATGAAGTGGCCTGCTGAAAAAATCTCCTATTTTCTTAAGAATTAGAATAATATCTGGCTAATAGCTTCAATTTAGCCTTCATTCACTGAGTCAGTTTGACATTGGCTGAATTCCCCCTGCCCAACATATCTTTAACAGTCATGATCCAATCTGCTACTGAAAAGAGAGTTACTGTCTCCTTGTTAACACCAATGGGATGCAAGCCTGATAGAAAATCCCCCTGAGAGGTGGTAGCTCTGCTGCAGGTGCAGCCCTATGGAAAAAATTCCAGTTGCTGTTGAGGTACAAAGGCACAAATGCAGAGATGCCTTTTGAGTCCTTTCATACCTCCATGAGGACTCAAAGAGCAGTGCAGACTGGTGTCCCAAAGAAGAAAGTTTGTTCTCCTAGACAATCAGTTTTGAGATCCTGTTTTCTATTACTTTAGGAAGTTATGGGTCCTTGAGTATTGATTCTGTGTGGGGTGAAGCAGAGACATCCTGTGGCAGCCCTTGCCTTCTGTGGCCCTGAATCAGTAGGATATGAACATCTCTGTGCTCTGCTCTTGAAACCTCTCTGGGATGTCAGAAAGCCACAGGCCCCTCTATCCTTTGAGCTGGACTATTTGCCATATCAAAACTCCTATGGACTCTCTAGATTGGAAAAACTGCTCTTCAAGACCTCTGTTCCCACTAATGGATGGAGTGGCATTCTTGTGGGGTGCCTGATCTGGGGCAGGGACTGCTATGGATCCCTTCTGGCTTTGAGGGGTTGCATTTGAGCAGCTGGGGAATTGCAGGATTTCCTGAGGTGTTTGGGAACTCCAGGAGTTATGGTAGGATACTGAATAATGGGGAAATAAAACTGAAATGTTTCTTACATGAAAAGCAAGCACTCTCTTCCTTTGACATAGTGTATCAAAGCCATTAGTTTTCACCCTAGAGGAAGAAAACATCCTCAGAATGTCAGCATTTGCAAGGAACAGAAATGGTGAGTGATCTGTGGCTTCTCTTTTTTTAGGGCAATGATGCCACAAAGGCATCAGCCAGCTATGTGCTTGCACTTTCCTTTGGAAACAATATTGCTTTCTTAAACTTTCTCAGACTAAAGCTTTCAAGGCTTTCTCAGGGACTGCAGACCTCCCTGTAGTTGGGCTCTTACCAAAGAGATTCCTCGAGGCTGAAGGATACAAAGAGAACCATCATATTTCTTGGTCATCTTGAAAAGGACTTGCAGTCTCATCAACAATCCCCTCTGAAAAGGTTTTGAACAGCGATGACCAATGTTGTGAAATACGCCTGTGGTGGCTGTCCAGCTGTTGCTAGACAGCACCTGCAAGGTTCATGGATGGGAGATACTGGGGGAAGAGATTGAAGAATTTGAGGCATGAAGAAAAGATATCCTAAGAGCAGATAAAATTGAAGGGTTTGACTTCAGAGACCCGTACGTTTTCATTTATATCTATGTGGTGTGCCTGTGTAAAATGTGTAAAAATTTCTTTGTAAAGACCGAATTGATTAAACAGTGGTCAAGGCAAGAAGGAAACAGGCTTGGTGCATGAACTAGAGCAAAGTAAAGGAAACTGCTTTTAGGTCCATTACTTATGATATCTAGCCATAGCATCATGAAGTTGAATATAATGGATACCTTACTAACAAGCAGTGCTTATCTGGTACCTGTGATACTGCTTCTGGCTTGAGTGTAACCCATTGGGTGCATTTATTTGCCACTTATGGTTCTTCTAGTGAGGGTCAAGGGTCAGAGGATAGACAAAACAAGTATTCTTCCCACTCTTTAAGTATGTGTTACCTAGTGTTCAGTGACAACCCCAAAATACATGTCACTTCCAGCACTTGTGGTGGGCAGCAGAGAAATTCTCACAAATCTGAATGCAACAGTGGAAACTGAAGCAGCCTCTGCTATGCAGAGAAGCATTTTTTATTCACAAAAATCATCACTGTCTGGCAATGAACTAGACAAAACTGTTTTCTGGACTGTGATGTGTTAAATACTTGCAGTCCAGGGCTCTCTGATAGTCTCTAGCTGATGTTACCCACAAAGGCCCCATTGAGCTCTAGTGGAGCAGGACAGCACCCAAGAGACAGATGGATCATGAGGGGTCTTTCCTATGCAAAGCTCTGGATGTCAATGCCTTGCAGATGCTATGGAAGAACAAAGCATGGGGCTGTAAATAGAAAAGCAAGATCATTATATAAATATTGCTGGAGTGGAAAGCCTTATCTGTAAAGAAATAAAAAATGTACAGTCAGCTTTGCACTAGACAGCTCTTGCAGCACAGGAGAGCTGTGAAATGAACACCTGGCTGGAAGAAAACTTCTTGGATATGATGGCCATTGGCCAAGCTCCAGGGATGGAATGCAGACTGTAAATCAGAAAACTTTCTCACTGGTATTGGTGGCTGTGCAGGGTCTCAGAAGCTGCATCTCCCTGTTTGTGCAGGCATTGCTGATTGCAGTGTAGGTGGTCTGCAGCTCTCAGTGTTCCTCTAATTTCAGTTGCCTTCCTCCTGACAAGCAAGTTAGGGATTTATGATGAGAGAACAGTCCAAGAAATGCTGCTAAACCAGCATGGGAAGCTTTCCTTGAGGCATGACCTTCAGAGCAGCACAACAGAGACTGGATGGTGAGAAGACCTGGCTGCAGCTTGGGAAGCAGCTGTCCACTTTTCTCAGCTCATGCCCACCACACACTGGGTCCCTGCTCATCCTGCCTCATCGCTGTGGCAATGTGTGACAGACCTGATCCCTTATGGAATAGCATTTAAAAAGAAGTATTTTTACCTGTGCTGATTGCAGAATAGGTTTATACAAGGTTGACCGTGCTTTCATTTTGGACAATCAGTGTGGATTTTTCCTTATGAAGTAAATAATGGCCAACTCCAACATAGCAGCAGTGTTTTGTGCTTCAGAGATGGTACCTGAAATGAAGGAGAAACAAAGTGCAAATTATCAGCTCTAATCCACCAACCAAACACAATCAAATTTATGGAGGGGAACAGCTAAGAGAATTCTTCCATTCCTCCTGAATCTTGTGGAAACTTTACTGGATTCAATAAGACCAGATCAAAATTATTCTTATAGTGAACACTTTCTACCTGTAGTATGTAATTTAAACTTTGTTTAAAATGTCATCATATTTCTTTCATTACTTGTTTTTAAAGAAATATTTTGAAATATATACATAACCTTTCTATGACTTTCTGTCTGTCTATAAGGTATATTGCACAATTTACAACTTCAGTTTTCATTGTCACCTTGACTAGTAACAAGTAGTTAAAATGGTGGCATTGAAATACCAAGTTTTCAAGTACGCCAAAGGCCAGGTGAGGATTTGTCCTTCTTTGTGCGAAAAGTTGAGTATAAAGGTTATATAGGTAACTGCAGTTCTGGGAAAACTATTGGTACAATTTTCTTTACCACCACAGTTCCCAACAATTTTATAGAGAAGTTTTTAAAAAAAAGAAAAAAAAAGCCTCAGTGATTAATTCACAAACAGGATAAGAGCGGTCTGCATTGTTTCCATGCATTAGTCAGCTAAAATACTCCTGGCAAATCCTATCCCTTTATCACCCTAATCCTCCGAGTCTGGAATGAAAATGCAAAAGCATGTTTCAAATGGGAAAGCACCCTCAGCCCCTCTCCCTGTTAACAGCTTGCTTTTCAACCTCATGCCGTCTTGGGGCATGATTTGACTTAACACTGAGTTCCCATTAGTATATGCAGAACAGAAAATTCAATTTACCATCTCTAGGGTCTCTGCTGACAATTATTCCCCTGACACAAAACAAATGGTTTGGCTTTGTGCGTGTGAGCAAGATGCTTCCTACCACTGCACTTTCTCTCAGAGAATTGCTCTGTTGCTCTTTGTTTTGGAAATACTGACTTTTGAATCTAGGAAATCGAACCACCAAGGCAATGCATTGTCTCAGAGAAGTCATGGGCTGCACATCTGAAACACGCTGCTCTTCTGGTAGAGATGTTAGCAGTGTAAATGGTTTTCTTGATTGCTTTATTAGTTGTGTGTAGTCACTCTTCTTGCTAAAAAAAGGCACAAGATTCCAAATCATGGATATTTTTTGCTGGCAAAAAATATTTGGATGGTTTTGCCTTAGGACACAAAACTCTTCCATGTCTTCACCTGGCAAAATCCAGCACTGCAGCCCAGTGCTCTGTGCATCATTGAGCCCTGGCTCTGTTGCACAGGAGTGGGGAAGCAGCTGAGAGGAGCAAGTGCCAAGGTAGAGGCTCCTTCAAGCAAAACTTCAGCCTGGGATCCCGGAGGAGCATAAGCAAAGAGAAGCAAGACCTGGTGCACTGGAGGGGGGCTTGCAGAGGGTTATCAGTCAACAGCTGTAAGCCCAGACTCCTTGCAACTGATAAGAGATCTGCTCATTCAGCCTGGCCACTCGTGCATGGAAAATCAAAGACTAAAATCTGTTTGGGGGAGGGGAATTACCCAGCCTTCAGTAAATGCCAGACTACCACAAAACTCTTGTCAAGACACCATGTCTAGCATGGGAATATTCACTTAGCATTACTGCTTTCCAAGATGCCTCTGCTGATTATTGATCTGTGACAGAGACAGTCCACTCACCTCTTGTAGCAGGAAATTAGGAATGTCTGTATTTGGAGTTTGTGGTTTGAATTCTTGGTCAGTAGCAGTTGTTAGAAATATTGATGTTTCTTAAACTATAGTTATTTACAAGCCCATGTTGCCTTCAAGCAAACTAGGGATGGATGAAATTCCAACCTGCTTTTAATTGGCTAACAACACTTCCAGTTTCTTACTCTGTCAGACACTACAGAGCTCCCTTGTCTGTAAGGCTTCATGCAGCAATACAACTGAGCACAGAATTCTGCTTATAGTGTTTTTAAAAAATCAAATTTCTGCATTCATGTCTTAATTGCTATAAAACATATGCCTCTCTCTTGCAGCCTTTAGGCTACTAGATGCTTCCATGCTTGGAGGTACATAGTGGCTGCAACCGCTCGTATAGAGCAAGGATCCCCTCTCCTCCCTGTTTTTTTAATTGTAAGGAAACCTAGGCACATCCCAGAAGCCAGAGCTGCTGCATCCTCTGAAAATTTTTTTGTCTGGATGATGGAGGGGACCAGGAGCCTGAAGAAATAGTGGCACATCCCAGTGAGAGTGCAGCCCTTGAGCCTACGTTTGCCCTGGAGCAGGGACACAGTGGAGAGATCTCTGTGATACCTCCCATGAATGTGTAGGTGGGAACAATGTGCAAGAACAAGCTTCTGAGTGAAAAGAATACCTCTGTTCACCCCGGATGGGCAAGTGTCAAAGAGGCAGTAACAAAGCTGTACGTCCAGGACAATGACTAGAACCCAGAAAATGGGCCTGTTTATGATAAGGGTGCTTCACGGGAGTCAAAAGGAATAGGGCTTTTGGGAGGAAGATTTACTGCTATTTCTGAAAGACAAACCTTACAGAACCTACCCAACTAACTCAGTAGAGAGGTCTCTCAAAAGCTGCTGGTGCTCATCATCCTTCTGCACCTCCAGGGCTTGCATTTTATAAAGTCCAGAGAGCACTCTCTGGCTGAAAGGCACTAACTATGCAAATGAAATGTGAGTCATTATCGTTATGGTCCTTTCATGTTCTTACTCAAATCACTGATGCACCTTCTGTGTCCAGCTGACCAAGCAGTATTTCTTGCATTATAGGATTCTGATTCCACTTCCATTGTTAATGTTCATTACTTTCTTAGAGAGCTACAATTTCATTATTAATACATCAGTGTAACAGAGCACATATTACATAAATGCATTTCTGAGCATTAGCTAAATATTAGTTTTAAGAACAAAATATGCTTCCTATGCCAACAATATGTTCCTTCTTATACAAATACTTTATGGCAACAATTGCAAAAGTACTTGGAAATGGCTTTTATTGTCTTAAAAGTATATAGCAAAATAAATATTTGCTTATCCTCTCCTTCTTCTAAGGAAAATCAGGATTTTGAGTTTAAAATGTGGTTACCATGAATGTTTAAATTTGTTCAATGATAGTATCAGTAAATTTTAAACCTCTTATCTCTATGAGAATCAGAGAGTGAGTTGCTCGTGTCTGATCTGTTTCACTGGTACAACTGTCAGCTGCAGTGTGGTTGTCTCTAATTTTTGGTGGTCTCCTTGGCCCTGGCTAGAGAGCTGATGTTGTTTGAGCTGAGGAGAGTCCCACAGCTGAGCAATGGGGTGAGAGCAGGGTGATGACCATACTCTAGTGTCATCAATTTTGGAGCTGAAGCTGGTCCAAAAGCTGATTTAGCTGCAAATAGATATTTGGAGCATGGACGGGATGTATCCAAAGTATTTCTTTGCTGTGGTCGAACCTGGGCTGCAGCTCTCTGTGGGACTGAGGAGACTCGGAGCTGGGTTTGGTTGATGCTATTACAATAGCAATTGAGTGCTTGGAGTATCTCCTTGTGTTGACACTCTTGGGAGAACTGGGGCTAAAGTGTAACACCTACCTCCTGCTCCTGGGCAGAAGCAGTTGCCTCATCACATGCCTGGGGGGACGTCTCACTCCTGCTGGCCTCAGACAGACAGACAGTGTGGCCACAGCTGGTTGCACCAGGACTCTTCTGTTCTGCATGGATTCCTGGTATTGTTTTGGTCCATTATTATGAAACAATCTCCACTTGAGGTCTCATTTCTTGAAATACAGCAAAAGGACTGGGCTGCTTTATAAGAAAATTCCTGTGCTTTAATGTTCCCCTCTCACCCCATGCTTTCATATTTTAGCCTTAAAACTGAACTTGGGAGTTATTTGGAGATCCTCTGAGCAGGACTCTTCTCATTCTGTTCAGGGAAGCCTCAATGCTCACACTGCTGAACTCATCAGTTTTAGCACATCATTTTGAGACCTCTTTAAAATGCAAGCTAGTTGTGTTATCTCCTCCAGAGATATTCACGGGACTGATGCTCTGGTGGATTAAATTATTTTATGCATTGTAAACAAAAGCCTGATGGAGTTGAAGTGCTGAGGTCCTTTTTTAATCAGAGGCACCAGATTAACTTGCTTTTAGTCTTTCAGAAACTCACTTACTCTTAATGAGTTTACCATGATATAGGTCCACAAATTTCCTGTCTGGCTTCTTTTGGCACTCTTAGATAAAAATGCCATCTGGGAAGGAGATTTATTGGTTTTGAGATGATGTCCCTTCCTTATCACCTTGTTTTGCTGGCCCTGAGCTCATCCAAGATAGCAGTACTTACCTAGACAGCATCAGTTTGTCAGACAGAAATTGTGGAAAAATTAATTTAAAATACCTTGACCTTTCTACCCCACTAAGATAGGATTTCTTTTTTTCCATAGTAAAACCTCTTGCTAATGTAAAAGGCTTACATATATATGTATATAAATATGCGTATGCATACAAATAAATAAAACCTTTAGCCTTTTTCTAGTATTCTGCTCTGCTTCCACTGTGAGCTCTGCCTCAGTTTTGTCATGGAAGGATTTCTATTTTGCATCTGTATTTATTTTGCAGAAGTGAGTTTGGAGCTTCAAATGGCATCTATTGTTGTGTGCTAAGATGCCGATGCCAGCCAGGGGGAGTTCTGTGGCACAGTTTTATTTAGAGACCCTTCAGCTCAACACAATTTTCACTATTTAACTCCATGTGTATGGCTGCCCTAGAGAGAGGGATGGGTGCAGTCACTGGGTGAAGCTTGGCTGAAGCACCACAGATACTTCCCATGACATCCAGGTGATAAGGACTTCCTCACTCTCCATTTCTGGGTCCTCAGAAAACTACAAAACATCATTTTATCAAGATGGCACCATAAAAACGAGCACAAATACTGCTGCAAGTGGCCAGGGTTCTTCCTCATAGTCAAAAACCAAGTAAAGGAGAAAAACTTGGAAAAAATTGTTGCTGACTATAGAAGTTGCCGGGGCTTGTAATGTGTGCATGCTTACATGTGTTATGGTAAGGTAATGTGGAGGACAAAGCTCCCATTAACCCTTTGCACTTGAGATCCAGCAACAGCACTTAAAATTTGTTCAAGATGTTTAAAACAAAACAATCCTGTGTCTTTTTGTAAACTTTCTATAGAAAATGCCTTACCCAGAAATTACATAGAAAAGAGAAAATAGAAGAGTGTTTCTTGTTCTGTGTGAGCTGTAGGAAGGTTATTCCTCTATACTCAACCTTCAGTGTTGAGGGATGAGTGTATCCTTTTTGTGTTTGCCTGAATTGCATTCCTGCACAGATCCTGGCTCTCACTACTGAAGTGCTGCTTCTTCAGTGATTAAAGAAGCATTGTAGAAAAATGAGTTTGTGTTTTCAGAAATATGTGGAGAAAGGCTTATGCGTGAATTGGAGGAGGGTGTAGAAATTTGCAGTGATGTTTATAGGGTCATTTATTAATTATGATAATAAAAAATTCTGGTAAGTTTTCTATCATTTATCTAAATTTGCTGTACTGCTTATGGCTGACTAAACTTGAAAGGACTCCTGGGCATAAAAAACAAGTTCTGCTGGAATTATTTAAATGAATCTAAACATTTAAAAGGCTGTGCACTTTTAACTGGTGAAATTTATCTTGCAGCAATGCAGCCGTGTACTGCACGGCAGTAGAGGGCTGCCTCAAGAAATGCATGCGATGTGCAAGGAGGGGATCTTTCAAATGTATTTTAAAAGCATTGCTTTACTTCCCTTGCACTTGTGCTTTATTCCCATATGTTGGTTTTGCCACAAGTTCCTTACAGCAAAATGTTCCTTTGATGTAGGAGACTGTCAGTTAATTGGTTTGAAGGGATGACTTTACAATGATTTTTCTCTCCTGTGAATCTTTATAGCTAGAGAGAAGGAAGCTGACACATAAGCAAAATTAATTTTTGCTTCTTCCTCTCTGTAAAATTTGTGCTTAATGATCTTGCCTCTTCTTCAGTGCTGTGTTTTTTACCGCAATGTCCTAATCCAAGCTCTGATCTCACTTTCACTTAGCGTCTGAGCTCTGATGAGCTGTCAGCACTTGATGCTGTCCCTTTCACTCCTTATTCTCTCATTTAAGAGTGGAGTATTTGACTCTCTCAGTGGCTCTAGACATCAGCCAAACTTTTACAGGACTCTCTTAAAGGAATATTTTGTATTTGTTGCCCTGCTAATGGAAGATGTGAGAGCCGCATTTGCCCTATCCCTGCATGCACAAGGGAAATTATCATCATGTCAAATTACAGCTGCTGACTCCTGCCAGACAATCCCCTGCCTTATCTTATCTATCTACATTTTTCAATGCCATGCTCATCATCATGGCATCTAAGTGCCTTAAAAGTTTTCCATTGCTTCAGAGGAAAGAGGCATTTATGGGTGCGCTAGTGGAAAACTTTCCCTGGTTCTGGCTATTTGGTTGATCTGTGTGTGAACCAGGGTGATAAGAGTTGAAGTGAATTAACACCAAAAAAGTAACCTTCCAGTGCAACCACTACAATAACCTTTGACTTGACAAACCTGATCCTTGTTGATATTTTGTCCAAAATACATCATGTGTCTTTTACTTCTGATTATGTTTAGAGATTAGCTGGATTCTGCAATGCTTTTGGCACTAGTGGTGGAGTGAGGAAGCAAACACTGACACAAGCACTTGCTCTGTTCCAGTTCATGCTCTCACAGTGATCTTGGGTCTGCTTTGAAGTATTTGAGCCTTTTTGGTTGCCAAGTAGGTGGCACACTCATTGGAAATAAACCAGTTTGGCTTCTGCATTTAAGTTTTTCTTTGTATTTCACATTGTAAGGAAACCTGGTGCAAAGGCTGTTGGATGTTAACTAAAACAATTTAAACTAGGAATTGCTGAGATGGAAAGAAGCCCACAAGGGATTTCTTCCTCAATCGCATTTCTGAGCGAAACCATCATTTATGTCTCATAAATGTTTTGGGGTCAGTTTTATACAGCTGCTGTTTATTTTTCAACCTGTACCAAAGAGCATAACAATTTAATATAAGAGTTGAAACCTATGTGTGTATATAGGCATGTGCTTCTGCATGTGTGAGTGCTGCTGGCACCCTTCACAGGGCAGATCTATGTCTCTAGCTCTTTTATTGTCCTCCACTGACTCCAGTTCCGCAGTCTCCAGAGGTCTGGTCTGAAGGCAGCCACCTGACTGATGCTGAAGACCAAAGCATCACTTGCCAAGCACTGCCTTTGTCCCTGAGACATGCCGCAGCCTTCAGGATCCTTGTATGGCTCCTGGGATATCAGATTTTGCCTGTGCACTGTCTGTGGTTGCTACTGTGCCTTTCCTAGATGTTTGTGGTTTTGGGATGTTCTGTGCACTGCTGCTGCCCAGTTTAGCACTAGGCAGCAGGCTGTGAGATCTTTGATCCTCTCCTCAAGCCATGGAGATCCCTGTCTGATCTGACAACTCTCCATGTTTTCACCCCTTGACATAGAGCAGTGTTGGAAAAATTAGCAGGCCAAAAGCAAGTTCATATTACTTTATTATTTTATTATTTGCAGCTATCTACAGTAGAGTGTGACTGTGATGTTAGTTCCAGAACTTCTCTATCAGCTTAGGGGGGTGATGCTCATACTCTTTGGTGATAATTTGGACTGGGGGAGCAGGCCAAGGGTTAAGATATTTCAAAGAGATTTTAGTATTCTTTCCTACTTTTGTAGAGATTTCAAGGCAAACAAGAATAGTAAATGCAGATTCTCAAGTCAAAAGGAGTAGCTGTCTGGCAGTTAGTTCTTCCATCTTGCTAAATCGGGGGTAAGGGGAACACAGAGGTGTGTCTTGGTGCCAATGAAAACATTTTAACTTGCTTAACATCTCACTTAGCTGAACTGCAGGTTGTTTTCTTTTTTCTGTATTTTAGCGTAACAGCGACTTGCAAACAATGCCAGAGTTTCATCTGGAAGTCTCTGCACTGTCAGAGATCAACTCGTTCTGCTGACATGCTAAAAAAGAAAAAAATCACAAAGAAACACAAGAAGGAGAGAGCTTAATTTGGCCTGCAGACTGTACTTCATTCCACTCAAACCGGGTCAGTGTAATGCAAATAAACTGCAGCCATGTGGGTTCTACTGTAGGAGCGGCTGTGCTGTCTTTGATCTTGAAGAAAGTATGAAACTCCTGGATCTGACTCATCAAGGTTCTCCTTCATGTGCCTAATAAAAAGCATACAAGGCATCCTGTTGAAGCTGGTAGGATGACCCACCCGTATGCCTAAATTTAAGCACACGCCTTAAGTGTCCTGCTTAATGTAGGGAGATTTCCATCTCTCTTGCAGAGTGTTGCTTGGGCTTCCACTGAGCTGTTCTACAAGAAGAGCAGAAGTGGAGAGGACACAGAGGGGAAGAGAAATATTTGATCCAGGTCTTCCTTCAGCAGACTTTTTTTCGCTACTTAAGGTACAGTTGCTAAAGTCTCTGTGATTGGCTTTGCTGCATGCTGAAAGATTGCTTCCTCCAAGCTTGTGCTCTAATTTCCTGCCTTGTAATTAGCTCTTCCACATGGTTACCTCAATGTGCACAGCATGCAGTCATATGATGAACTTATGGCACTGCACATCCTCAGCCAGCTGACTCACAAGGCAGCACATAAAATCCTGCCCGCCCGATCTGCTGGATGGTAACACAGGCTGATGGGCAGAGGGGCTGCCTGTGGAGAAGCGGCCCCTGAGGGCAGGGACTTGGCTGCATTTGGGCAGAAAGGGATTACCGCGGTGTTTGGAGAAGCGCAGTGCCTCATCTGTGCCGGAGGGTCACAGCAGATGCACCAGCCGGCTGTGTAGGTCCCACTTGGAGATGCCTGCTGCTCTGGTGTCCATAGTGCAGGGCCTTCTGTAGTGGGCTGGGCCAAGACATTTTTCCCTCTAATCTCCAGGAGGGGAAACAAAGAAAGGAGAGGGATACCGTGCTCAGGAACAATGTCTGAACGCCTTACACTGGGAAATCGGATTTTAGCCATGATGGTTTGTTCTCTGAAGAAGTGCAGCAATGATGTTCCATCTTTACAAGCAGCTCCAGCCTTGGGCAGCCGCCACCACCATCACCAGGCATCCCCCTGGCTGCTCACTGCTCATTCTCCCTGATGGTTTGGCTGACCCCAAGGTCTGAAGCAGCTGTAATTCTCCCCCACTCATGAAAGTCACTGGGCAGCACAGACCTTTATTTTCCACTCCATTGTGCCTCAAAGGCCAAGCTTTCATATGGAGGAAATTTGGACCTCTCTGCTGACTGCCGTGAAAGGCTCTTGAGAAGCCTAGGAGAAAAAACGGGGAAGATATGCTGTGATTTTGTCAAATCTGGCTTGGGCTGAGTTACACAGCTTTCTCTGCACAGAGGGACACCAGACCAAAACACACAGAGTTTGACTCCAGGTTTCACAATGAAGATTTACCCTTTCTTTGAGTACCTGCAGCTCCCAATAAAAAACTTAACTTGAAGAGACAGATGTAATTTCATTGGATCGAACTCTTCAAATCCTTTTGTGCAATTTTCAGGTTTATAAGGTTTTATTTTAAAGCCTCTGTTTTCTAAAGTGGTGTTTGGTGTCTTGTTGCTTTCATGTCAAAACAACTGGGAGCAAGGTGATCTGAACTCCTTTCTAGAGCCATGGCAAGAGAGGGGCTCATAAACACAAACAAGATCAATCCCAAACTTTTGAATCATGTCTGATAAGCCTCCTGATGAGAAAAATGAAGAAAAGAGAAGAATCTACTTGAAAACACCAAATTAGATACAGTAAGCACATCATAGTGTTAGTTTAATGTATTTTAAATGTTTCCAATATGTTTTACAAAAGATTCCTTGAGGGTTAGGTGCTTGTGGAAGGATTAATGTTATCTGTAAGGGTTTTTCACTGACAGGAGATTTGCACCACAACAGGCAGCTGTTCTGGCCCTTCAAAGGAACCCATGATCTTTCCAAGTCATGATTAACCAAGAGGCATCCATGATCAAATCTGATACATCCTATCAATACCTTATTTTAGCCCTGTTGGTTGTTGAGAGAGTGAGCTATGAGTTGTGTCCATCTGCCTCATGCTGTGTGTTGTGGTGCCAACAGGAGCTGCTTAAGGCATTTGCTGTCTTGAGGACCAGCCGTGAACTACCAGCTCCTGGAAACACCACACGATGCTGCAAGCCCTGGTGGAGTGAGGATGTCTGTCAGGGCTAGGGCTTGCAGCTCCCCTGGCTGGGAATGGCTTTGTGAGCCTCATGGCTGCTGAGGCCAGGGGCTTGAACGGGCATCCCTTGGGGCTGTTGGTGAGTGACTCAGTGTAGCTCAGGTCCACTAATTTCTTTTTCTTGTGAATATGGTGATCCTTGTCTTTTCCTGAGTCTGCCATGTGCCCTTGGGTATCTAATGAGTCATTTTAAGTCCCAGGTAATGTGTTTGAGAGCCACATCATGTTACAGAATAGGTGTGACTCCTTGCAAGTAAACAGCAACAGTCTTCCTCTTGCCTTGCCCCAGTTACAGGCCTGAGTGTGAGGACAACAACTTCCCTGCCTATGTTTTCAGCCCTGGTCGCCCTGTTCTGTGCATATCTCACCCATTCAAGTATGACAACTCTCTGGCAACAACTCCCATGGAGGAAACAGCCCCCCCACCCTTTGCTGCCCTTTTTGTGTTGCCTGCACTGGGTATTTGTTTGCAGAGAGCTTGCATCAACACTCCTTACTGCCTTAGACTAAGCAGACTAATAGACTCTTTCAACACCTCCATAGCACTGCCCGCTGTCGTAATCATTCAGCGGTCATGGCTCTCTGCAAACAGCAGCACTGAACTCGCCGTTCAATTACCAGTTTATTATTCTAAGACGTCTGGGGAGCGGAGTGGTGATAGCCATATGCCAATACGGCTGTGGGCTGCTTGTGAAGTTCCTCGTGGGACGTGGAGAGCCAAGCCAGGGGTCTGAGCAGTTCTCTTAGGCTGGTGACTGACAGCATCTGACATAAGCTTAAAATAACCCACCCCAAAAAAGAAAACATGTCCGTCTCCAAATGAATTTCTAGTATGTGAAAACAACTCAGAGGTGGGTGCTTGTCTTTGGGAGTCGAGGCCTTGTTGACCTACATTGTCAAGGTGTGCTGACCTGCTAGGACTCCCTGTCTTTAGTGGTGCTGGTTCAGCAAGCTTGCAGGCAAGTCCTTCCAGTACTGAAGAACTCGGTTGCTTTGGGGTTTGGTGAAGCCATCATGGAATAACCCATTTTTTTTCTGAAATTCACAAATGAAGCAGGAACCGATCCTCACTTTGGGCTGATGAAAACCAAGTCTTTCCTGGTGCTGACACAGTGGCCTCCAGCTAGAGAGGGTCTCATGCTGTAGCACTTGCTCTGGGCTGGTTCCCGCAGTGATCCTTGGAGGAAAGCTGGGGCACAATGACTGAAATAACAAGAACCAATCATCATGAAAACACATCTGCTGGGTTCAGAGTGCGTATGCTTTGTAAAGTGTGCCTGCTATTAGAAAGCTCAAACTCTTCTATGGCGCTAGAAAACTGAGCTTCCTTGAAATATTCAGTTATGCCAAGAAAAAATAAAGACATAGTGGATTTCTCTGTGGCTCCAGAAACCTCAGGAAGCCTCCCAAAACTTAATATCCACTCCTGAAGTGTCCATATAAAACAATTTATCTTCTTATGACTGGCTTGTCAAACAAGAATCACTTCTAAAATTCTTCCATTCACGAACTTCCTTAACTATGTGGTTTTTTATTCCTTTTGTCTCCACTCTCTCATGTCTCACTCTGCAATTCAGTATATTCTAAATGCATGCTGAGGGTGTCCATGCCAGCTTAGCAAGAGGAGGATTTGTTGGAAGTTGTCTTCTGAGCTGGTGGAATCCATAGCAAAACATTGCCATTTCTATTTGCCAAGACCCGTTCCTTCTCTTAGTAGGAAGGGATCCAAGAGATAAGGAAGTTCAATCAGATGAGCGTGTATAATTTAACATGTCTAAAATCCTGCTTATGTTATTATGCCTCCTTCCTCGTTATTGCTGACTTGTGAAAAAGATAAATCTACCAATAGTAAAATCCTTCTGGTAGCTTGCTTATTCCAAATTTCTCTCTCGTGCTGCAGCTTAAGCATTAGGAACAATTTTCTCATGAGACAGCTTATTTTGTGTGATGGGGGTTGGTGCTGGTGGGCAACAAGCTGGTTGGTAAAGTGTCTATGTTTTATCTGTCAACAACCAGAGTGCTAGTGGAAAACAAAGAGAAGTAGGCGCTGCAGAATCTGACTAGAGAAATGCCATTTCATCCCTTCATATTCCAAAATCATCTAATGTCAAGATTTTGGTTTGGGAGCAGGGTTGACTCTGTACCAGCACAGTGCTACAGAGCCACCCGACAGGGTGGAGGTGGAAAAGTGAGTATTGGCAGGCGGAGAGAGCAGTTGAGGAATGACTGCTCCAATGAGAGATTAAGGATAATGCAAGTTCTGTTGATTGGAGGAGACTGCTGATTTAGGGGCTTCACCAAGAAGATGAAGGAAAGAAGGTAGAAGAAGAGCCTGTGAAGTTAATGTTGTGTAATAAAAAGGAAAAAACAAAACAAAACAACCCCAAAACACAACACAGTGAGAGTCAGAATAGATAAAGATTCAGATGAGTAGGAAAAAATACCTATATATGTACCTATATACTTTCAGGGTACGCATAGTCCTAGTTTCTTTGGTGCTTTCTGGCCCTGGTTCTTTCCCAGGCATCTTGGGAGATACTGAGGTTTCAGCTGGAGTTCTCATGGTTCTGTTGCTCACTGGTGGACAGGGTAAGATTCCATCTCCCAGGGCATGGGGGGCCAGTAGGTTTACCTGACATGATTTTTGGTCATGAGTGTCTAGGTATAAACCAAGCAACATGATAACAATTTACTGATTTTCCACCTAAACTAAAGCATTGCTGCATTTGGAGTTTTAGTGGCATGGCTCTGTAAGAATACAGGTCTGTACCTCAGATGTTCCTGCACACACATTTTAGAAGTTTCTATGAGGAAAAAACCTAAGGACACTTGGGAAATCAAAAACCCCCAAGCTTTGATTCAGACCTATGTTAAAAAGAGCTACTGAAAAATATGGTGCTGTTAACCATCCTGTTCTTGTTAAGCTTCAGTGGAACCTTGCTTTCTGAGTAAGTTTGGAGATGTCAGGTAGATGAAGTGAGCAAGTAGCATTTTCTACCTCAAAAAACGGAATAGATGTTAATAGAATGAATGTTTTGCTTGGCAAACTTTGAAAAGTCTTCCTTGCTATGCAATGAGTCTGAATTAATTGGTGTGAAAACATACATTAATGTTTTCATTAAATGTATGTTTATGTGCACCTGTATCTGTTTATGTGCCCTAACATAAATAAGAGGGCACACAAAAACATAAGCACAGTGCGATGTTAATGCACAAACATACTTCTAGAGACCTCACTAAGAGGAACTGCATGCTAATCCTACTTTTTACTCCATGAGCAGAGATGTTAACTAGAAAGCGTTCGCCTGGCATGGCTTGCTTTGCAAAGCCTGGATGCAACTCACTCTTCAGAACTGTGAATGTCACCAGCGTGCTGGGGCTGCATTTATTCAGCAGTACCATCTATTAGCACAGTATGCTTTAAGGAACGTGTCTTTCCTTCAAGGCTCTGGCAGGTGATTAGTACTTTGTAAACGGCACATCTGACTCCCAGAATTATTATTTTACATGGAAACAGGGCTGGAGTCCCAGGTAACTCATGGCATGGCAATGAAGCCAAGCACTTGCCCAAAGGCAGAGGTTTGGGCCATATTCAAAAGGTGCAGGATGCAAGCCATGATGTTATCCCCTTCATTTGTATTTCACTGTGGTGTCATTGGTTGAAGGCAACAAGTTTCCTGCACATATTACAGAGGTACCTTGGAGTATCGTACTCTGGCTTGGTTGAAGAATATTTCAAATGCTTTTTCACCTTGCATCATTTGAGGAAGCTGCAGACTGCACCCCTGAAACCAGGTGGGAGCATCCAACCTCCACCCGCTCTTTCTCCTCCCAATTTAGCCATTCCTGTTTGCAAGGAGGTAGCCAGCAAAGCACATCTGTGCATGCAAATCCCTCCTCTTTGGTGGAATTACATTGGGGATGAATTTGTCTCGTTGTGCTTGCTTGGAAGGACCCAAAGGGTGGCTCCTATCACATCTCATGGCTACCACCTTCGGCCAATATTAATAGTGATTCCTGCACAGTCAGCAAATTCTTCAGGAGGAAAGAATCCGCCCTTAGTCCCCATACATATTACAAAGGGTGTTTTCGGCAGCGTGCAACTCTGATCAGTGGAGCTCAGCTTGGCAATTTTAATCCCCCGCTGTCTAGTTTGGGGCTGCTTGTTATGCAGCCAGCATTCACTCAACATAATGGTTGCTACCTGCCAATGTGCTTTGAGGGATATTGTTAGCATTAAATTTGCCATTTACATTTTCATGTTTGACATAATTGAGGAATGAATGCTCTTATGAAAATTAAACTTGTGGTCCTCCTGGACTACTGTAACCCTGTTAAAATGTAATGTGATTCTTGATGCGTCTTCTTTAGGTTTTTATTAAATAGAATATCCGTATGACTAATTCCCCTGGCCTAAATGTAGGCTGGGAAGGAACATTATTGATAGGACTGAGCACAAATGGCCCTCTATACTCAGCCTCTAATGGCCTAATAATGCATTATACTTGAATCAGAAATACTTTGAGTTGTAGTGCTTATTGCCATTATTGAAAACACCTGGATGCTCCATTCATCAAGGTTACATCAAAATGGGCCCATTTGTTTATTAGTCTGTCAGTAAACATCTTTATTTAGTTTCATGTTCCTCTCCTCTCAGTAACATCAGAGAGGACAAGACCATGTAGTGTATCTTTCTGTGGTTTGCCGTTATTAGTTTTCCCCGAAAAAGAAAGATAATGAAAAGTTTGGATGGGTTCATGAAATAAACATTTTTCTTGGGCATTGTTATTTTTTTCCTTTCCCTTTTAGAAAAGGAGGTTAAAGAAAAGCCCATTGGGTATGTAGTCAGGATGACCAAATTTCAAAACAAGTAGATTTGCCAGGCTAAGATTTTAATGCATGTTTTATGGCAGGCAGCCTCTGGAATATTTTTGTCCCACTGCTACAGCTCTGCTCTGCCTGGAGGAGCTTGCTGTGCTGGGAGAATGCTGAGGGACAGGTACAGCCGCTGGGCATCACTGGTGTTCACAGCCAGGCATCTTGCACGAGGGAACCTGTGCCCAGACAGGCGTCCTAGGTTTGGAGCCACGATGTATCTCTGTAGCTCAACAGATATCCTAGCTCATTGTAAGCATGTCCCTTTGGAGCTTTTGCCCCTCTTTCTTCCCCCACTAGCAAAAGGATGAATTAATTTAGGTTTGCCAAGTGCTTTTAGGCTGGCTAGGGCTGAGGGAGGAGGCCCCATTTTCCATCTGAAGAGGAAAGGGTGTTGAAATATTTTGGCCCTGTAAAACCCCATCTCTTTCAGGCTTGCTGAAATATTTTTTCTTTGTCAGAAAATATTAGCTTTGACTATTTATACAGGTTTTCTTCTGAAAGGAGAAACTTAAAATATGACATTTTTGACTTCCATTTCAAAACAGAGAAAAGATCAACATTTGAAAGTCGAAAGTTTCTTTTTTTTTTTAAACAATGTTTTGCTTTGACATTTTCCAAACAAAATTCTCCAGATTCTGCAATTCTGAGGAGATCGTAGCTGGAAATCTGATGCAGAGCAGACAGCTCCAGCACCGCTTTGGAGGTAAACTGAGCTCCAGCTGAACCAGAGCTTTCCGTAGTTCAAGCTGGAGAAAGGTATTGTTCTTGAGAGTACTGCATTATCCATGAATAATGGTTTGATGCCATCCATGAAGCATTTGAACCTTGGCTGCAAAGACAGCCAAGTGTGTTTGGCATTTATGTTTAGGAATTTGATTATACTGCCTCAGCCTTGCTCCTTGTTGCTTAAGTAATCTGTTCTTTATGCTCTATCCCATGAAACCTAGTCTGTTCCCAGATCTGTGGTTGTACCGTGGCTCCTACTACCCTGCTGCTGTGCTGGTGATCAGACCTACAAGGCAAAACTTCTGGGGGAAGGGGAGAGCATGGAAAAGCTACACTGTGTATGTGAGTCAGTGGATTATATGAAACATTAGAAGATAGAGCTCCTGCCAGCTTATCTGATCCATTTTCCAAGAAACCTGAAGATTAAGATGGACCCAAATGGGGGTCACACTATGGATTGGCTAGAAAACAACTGAGTTTTAACTTCTGAATTCCTTGTCCTTGCCATCCTAGACAAGCGGCAAGGAAGAGTTAATATTTCTGTGGTCTGCTTGCAGAGGGTTTGTTGCTGTTATAGTTCAGTGTGTGATTGCACTGATTTCAGATCATGTTCCTGCTGCTGGTAGTAATGAATTGCTATAGTTGGTGTTTGAGGTATTCCGAAATACCAGGGCAGGTCAATTGCTTCTTTTGATGTTTAAAAACCATCAGTTTTGTGCTATCAAGGACAACGTTCCTGCCCTTTTCACCTATGGGCTCTTCAGACACACAAAAGGGGCAGCACTAAACCTGAATCTCAGCCTCAGATTGTTGCTTGTGGTGCATTCCCAAGTGCATCACTCTCCAGTGAGAGACCAGGAACCAGACTTGCAGGGGCATAATAGCTGCAGTTTAAAGAGATTGGCACCTAAATGTGTGATGTTATGGTCCACTAATGGCTCGGGTCATGGCTGGAATAGGATACCGTCAGCAAAAGTATTTGGCAATTTTGACAATATGTCTTCAAATTTATTCCCTTCCTACATTCAAAAGAAAAAAACCAGGGAGTATTAGCATTTTCCCCTCTCATCAGGGAAATTCTAATGTGTTCATGACAGCAAATTATGGCACTGCTGAACAGGGAAAGACCAGTGCTGAGTTTCATATAGGGTTTGGAATTGCATGTAAGCTAAGGTCCTGGCCCACATATCAGGTCAAGAAAGAAACATGGGGTTAGCATATGGGCTGAAGCCAAGGCCCGGAGCCATGGAATCCAGATTATGTCACATATGGATACAGGGCTATTTCAGTCTTAGAGAAGTGGGAAATACTTGCAACCTGGAAGGTGTTAGCTGATGCTACCAAAATTAATAGCTACTCCCGCTTACACCCTCTTGATCTTGCTACACAGAGCTTCTGGAGGACTGTTGCAGACCTAATTCCTCTCTTCAGACTCCTGCTTCATGTCCATCCAACTTGAATCCTGGCAAGATAAATTTCCTGGATGATCTTACTTTTTTTTAGCTGTATGCTTTATTTTTCCCTAAGAATAGGAGGATACAGCACAGACCAGGCAGAGCAGCCAGACAGCTTATATAGTATGGAATAATTCTGATAATCTACAACAGATCTTAGTACATTTGGGCTATTATTTTATTTTTGCAATATGTGTAACTTTGTTCAGAGCATGGGAAGAGAATTAGAAATTGAAACACTAAAATCCTTAAAATTTATTGAAAGAAAAACCTTGCTCTGAACCCTAGTTAAAAAAAATTATATTAGTATTGGCTTCCTCAATGCTCACATCTATTGAGTTTCTTCAATTATTAAGAGAAGCGGTGAAT
Organism: Callaeas wilsoni; assembly: GCA_013398955.1. Classification (NCBI taxonomy): domain Eukaryota; kingdom Metazoa; phylum Chordata; class Aves; order Passeriformes; family Callaeidae; genus Callaeas; species Callaeas wilsoni. Next base: position 195,953 of record VWPU01001253.1, on the reverse strand, counting down.
ACTTGCAAACTAATCCATCTGTAAATCAATCTTCTTGTACAGCCATTTAGGATCAGTGAGCATAAGTGCATGATGTTGGAAGAGAGAATGATATGGTAAGATATGAGGCAAGTGGTGCCACAGAGCAGTAAACACATCTGAAACACCTGCTATCAATTACTGCTATTTTTGCAGTGATCAGTTTCAGGGGAAGGATTTGGAGGCAGGAGCAAGGGAGATTAGAGGTCTTCAACCACAAGTGGGAGACCATAGGGTAAATTAGCATTCCTATTTAAAGAGAGACAGGCTGGATATGAATACAAAAGTGGCATACAGATCTTGCATTTAGAGCCAGCCTTGCAAAAATTGTGTGAGCATGTCAGCCAGAATTCTCATGTCCTACCATAGGTTTGATTCACAGCAAGGCTCTGCTTAGTCACTGAGGCAAGAAAAAGGAGGTGAATCACTCTACATACAGAATCCTGTCATTTTCTCTTCTAATTTGAAGGCATTAAAAATCTGTAAGAGCCTTAGGTTTTAATCCAGAAGTTCACAGATGTGTAGAAATTATTTCTGGGTACGTGGAAATGCCCATCAGTCTGAGAAGAAGAAACAACCTAAACCTGAACAGATCATGTCAATTATTTTACCTTCATATGCACACATAAACTGGGCAGGCTGCTGATGGCTAACTGTTTTTTCAAGATGTAAACACCAGAGAATCTGGTCTCTTTCTTGTTTGCATTCAAGCTGCTAGTAAAAATATTCACCCAGAAAATAGGAGGTCAGAGCTTCCTGGCCCAGGATTGCAGGGAGGTCTGCTTTCCAGCTGGATTCTCAGCCTGGCGCTGCCTCCTGTGAGTAAGTACCCGTGAGCTGGGTGTGGTGCTTTCCTCCAGCCTTGCTGGATGGTCTGGCTGGCGGTGGAGCTCCAGCCTACTGGAATGCCTCCCGGGCAGCAGGGCCCTGAGCCTCACTCGCCTTCCCTGCCCAATTCACAGCCATGTGTCAGGAGAGGGTCAGAACATGCAGCTTACAAGGTTTCTAGGGTCAGGCATGCTCTGCTTGTGGTTTGTGGAGGAACACAGTGCACCCACTGATCTGGAGCGAAAGCAGGACCATGACCTGGTGCTCAGAGACTTAATCCTGGCCTGTGCTGACTATGAAGGCCTCCTTTGGTTAAACAAGCCTTGGATGAAAACCAGACACTTTGCTACCACCTCCCTGCTGGTTGTATTCTGCAAGGAAGCAGTGGACTGGGCTGTTTCTGCCCAAAGCCTCACCCAGAGACCTGGGCTAGGGAAAAACTAGCAAGGCATCCTTGTGTTTTGCTGTGGCTGAGGACAGGGAACAAATTCCCCTTTCCTCAGCAGGTTTTTGGCAGAAGAGAGAGTTACTGTATGTCCTGATGCTCTAAGTCCAAGAGGAATGTGAGGCAAGCAGGCTGACTTCAGTCTTGACCATGGGGGTTAAAGCCGATGGTGCTTTACCTGTCATTTGTGACAGGCTCTGAAGCCACCTTTGATCGACGACCTCGGCACAGGCAGTGTGAGACGACAAGGAAAGGACTCTCTGGGGACGGGCAGGTGCGGCTCAGGTACGCCGGTTTCGGTGGAACCCAGGTTCCGGAGCCCTGGGGCTCCCTGGGGAGTTAGCTGATGCCGGGAGACTCCCGAGGGACGGGGGCGGCCGTTCCCGGCGTCAGCGCTAGGTGGCGATGCCCCCCCGGCAGAGGCCGGTCCCTGAGCGCCGCAGGCAGCGGGGATGCGGAGCCCGGGATGCAGGATGCTCCGCCGGTCCGGGGGATGCGCGGCCGGGGCTGCCCGCATCTCCCGGGAGGAAAAAAAAAACCAAAACCAAACAACCCAACCGACTGCGTCACTACTACTCGATCAGATCAAACTTGAGTAAGTGAGGGGTTTAAAAATTGCTTTTCCTTCACTTACCTCGGGCTAGAAGGCATCTGGTTTGGCACAGGCGACTGTAGCGAATACAATTAAAATTGATTGAGTGCAAATGTTTTAATTGTATGATGTTTTGTCATTGATAATCTCAATAAGCTAATTTAATTAAGGATAATGGGAACATGTTTGGGGACATTTAGGACCTGTTCAGACATAATTGGTTCAAAATGTCTCAGCAGAACCAAATCACAGGGGTTCATTGGCAATGCTTCCCCTGTGTCCGGGGTGACCATACTGTACTTACTGCTGGATTCATGCCACAGGAAAGGGGGTCTCCAATTCGTGTAGCAATATCTGTGTGTGGGGATACCCACATGTGTCTGTACTTCCAGGGCAGCAGCCTCTTTTCCAGTTCCCTCAAAACTTCATTGAGGTTCAGCTGTGTTCCTCCCCATACCATTTCACTTACAGCCCTCCGTCATCGTTGGTCCAACCCAGCGGTGAGACTTTCTGTCCACACTGTTCCTGCCCTGGCTGTCCACAGAACAGGGGAAGAGCCAGGTGGGGGCTGTTCTGGCAACCATGGCACTCATTTCTATCCCCTCATCTGAATATGATCTTGGTGTGAAAAGATTGACACTTCATTCACGTGCTCTCTCAGCTTTTATTTTCAGCTCACATTTTTCAAGGAAGTTTTTTGTTTTGGTTTGGTTTTCTTAATTTTTAAATTGGCTGATGTGCCTGTGTATTTAATCATCTTCAGTGGACTTATTTTTCCCAAGTACACACAGGAATTAAATGATTATATCTTAATAGTTTACAGGACAGGGTATTTCCGTATTTCAGTGTGAGAAATCTACCATGGGTTCAGCTCTTCAAGACTGACTGAAGGTGGGCAAAGAAAAGGAAGGCACTACAATATTGAGACCCCTTTCTATGGATTTTCTATGCTCTTACCAGCAATAATATTCTGGATCCCAGTAGCAAAATTTTGCATCATGTCTTTCTCATGCAGCAGTTCATTTTGCAGCCCTCAGTTTTATTTAGAAGCCCCTTTCCAGCCCCACACCACCTGTAGTCCTGGACTTTCTGTTAGCCCAAACCCAAATCCTAGGCTGACTCACAAGCCAGGATACTAACCCACTGAGATAAATGAGACTGCCAGTATGAGACCTTAATTATTTTTTGAGATACTTTTACAGGCACTTCAGCACTGCTGCTGGTAGTTCATTCACTAGGAACCCTAATCCTTAACTTCAGTTGTCTGCAGGCCAGTTCGCCCCACTTCATCCCCTTCATCTCAAGCCCTCCCCATGTCTCAGATGAAGACCCTAATCTCAGACCTTCCTTTCTTTTGTGTGTTTCTTACATTCCATCCCTTCCCAGGCTGCAGCTGCAGGTTTTATCATTCTAACATTCACCCATTCCCATGGCAGTTTATTTTGCAATATTCAATGAAAATCTCTTCAAATATACTGGGAACTTTTTGTCCTAGGAAAGAGTAGTGAAAGTTCAATGATTATCTAGTTTGGAGAAATCTTGCTAAGCAGTGCCTTGCTAAGAAATGTTTTGGTGAAGGCCCTGCATTTTCTCAAGCAGATCATTTGTTCAGATGCACTGCATTTTATGTAACAGTTAAGTTAAAATTTCATTAGAGTGAGGAGGAAGTGAATTAGCTAGCTAGTAAATATGGGAAGTATAATCCAAGCTTTCCCACACAAGGAGCAAAATGTCCAGTGGAGCTTCGGTGTGACCTGAAGCGTTCAGGGAGATGTGTGTGACCCAGTGTCGGTCAGCAGCAGGTGGCCTCTAGCAGAGGCGATTCAGCAGTCTGGTTTCATCTCCTTCGGGTCAGCCATAAATCTCAGTGACCTGTGAGGAGAAAACTAGATAGAAGTGCACCACATTAGCAGCTGAGGACAGAAAATCAATATAAAGTCCTAGTATACTGGCAATCGAATAAGTGTCTAGAAATACAATATTTTTTCCTTGGTGCTCTCTGGAAATGTTGATGTTTCAATAAACTCTGAGAGCAAACTATGAAAAAATTAGGGAGAGAAGCTCTGGCCTGAAGTCTCAACAGACAAAAGTGGTACTGTGATTTGAATGTATCAACTGTGATTTGAATTTATCTCATTATGTAGTCTGATCTAAATATGATTTACATATCTGATCAACAAATAGCATGACTTTCTGTATAAATTAAGACTATACTAACTGGAGGCGAACGCATAAAGCCCGAGTTGCCTTCAGGGAACTCCTCAAACTTGTATGTTTTCCTTAGAGAACAATATGACTAATTGAATGGGATCTAGTGTTTAAGAATTACGTGTGTCCATAGACCATCAAAGTCCATGATTTGCACTGGAATTTTTTTTCTTTTTCTCTCGTACCCTGTACAGAAACCTTCAAGTCTTGAAACAAAAAATGTCACTTATTTTTAGGTTTATACCAAAGTATATTAGGACACAGATTTGATCTCTACCCACGACAGCAAAAAAATTTCAGGAAATTTCTTTGATCATAAAGATTGAGTAGTCAAAATAGATCAAGAATTGTTGCTTGCCTACACAGGCAGTAGTGTTACTTCATTTTACTCCTAGGAATTGCTGTAACTTAGTCACAGAAGTGGCATTTAGGGCTGTCATGCAGACCCATTTGACACCAATATGTGACTAACTCTCCCATTTTGCCTGAAGTGAGTATTTGATTCAAGGCACCAGGGAAGCACAAAGAAAACCCTAAAGGGAATACTGTGCCTTAAACCTGCTATCAGAGTCACATGAATCAAACCTGAAACTAAATGTGAAATTCCCATCCTGGCTGGCAGGCACTACTTGAGCGTGAAATAAGTGCTGGACTTCTGCTGCTTGCCTAGCTGCTCGGTGGGACAAGGTGGTAGAGTAGTGCATCTCCCCATCCCGAAGCCTGCCTGAGCTGTAGCACTAAAATGATAAAGCACTATGTCCAGACAGACCCACATACTTTGTGAAAGCTGTACTCGTTTATCCCAGCAGAGTTTCTGTCCTTGTAAGTACTTAGCAGTCAGCATTGTCCCTATCTATGGTACTTGGCTTTGTGGATGCCCACTGAGAGCAGTGGCCGGTGTGGTAAGGAAAGTGCCTGGTAGGCAAACATTGTATGTCTAGATTCTTACTGCCCTACTTTATGTTAACACACTTAGAATGGGGAACCCAGTTGAGAGAACTCACAGAGAAACCTCCTCTCATGCCTTTATGACTTCTCCTCCTCTCTTTCCCCCACAGAGGGCCAGGGAGGATCTGTGGCAGTCCTGCCCAGCTTGGAACAAATTTTAGGTGCATGGAGCCAGACATGAGCTCATGCTGCAACGTAGAGATATCTCTCAGGGCTGTGCAGTGGAATTGCCAGCAATGAAAGTTAGATTTTGTATGTCAGCCTGAGGAGCTCATCTGGCATTTTGGAAAACCTGAGACTCTCAGCCAGAGCGAGCCATTCTGTGGGCCAGTCATGGAGAAGCAGAAAATGTTGTTCCCCAGTTTCTTCCCCCAGTTTCTTCCCCCAGTGCTGACAACCTTCCCTAGCTCCATTGTGAGCTAACTTTCCCTCCTGCTTTTACGCAAAGCATGAATGTGGAGAGTATGACCTGGGCTTGCAGAGCTCAGGTCAGAAGGAAAAATTGCTGTTTAGGTGGAAGATGGGAAGCCCTGCAGATCTCTTCCCCACAGATTCCCTCATCTACTTCTACTCTTACTGGAAGAGCCTGGGAGAAAATTTTATATGAGGTAAACACATATTTTTGCTCTATCTGAGGGCTCCACTACGTTTTCTTGGAGATGAGCTGTTAATAGTCATGGGAGTTTATCCAAGAGCTTTTATCTGGTGCAGATAATCCCTTAGATTACTTCTTTCCTCTCCTTCTCTACTAGAAAGTATCTTTGAGACAAGTCCCTTTCCCTACACTTATCCCAAATGTACACTTATGTTCTTATGAAGACAATGTGCCTTGTGATTAACTTCTACTTTTATGTTTTTCCTTTTTATTTCCTAATCTAATTCTAATGATTAACCACATAGTTGTTTTATCTTCCCATTATCTGAAGGAGTTATGTGTTCTTCTTGCAGAAAATCTGTCAAATATCAAGCCTGTCTACTGTGAGTTTCTCACTGCATAAGCATTTTACAATGAGCTGAAAATCGCACAGCACCCTATAAAAAATTAGAAACTTAAGTTAGATTTATACTTATCCCTTTAGGAAAAAAGTAACCATCAGGGGAAACAGAATGCTCTAATCATGTTTAGGATACTGAGTGAAACAGCTGTTGGTATTTAATATTGCTTTATTGACCTCTTGCACTGATTTGTTCCTTTAGAAGCCAACTGACTTTTTTTCAGTGAAGATTTCTGGGCATGAAGTAATATTGTGGTGACTAAAATAGCTTCTGCTCACTTTTATCAGAGAACAGGGGAAAAAAGGACTTAAATGCATGTGTAAAAAACTCAGTGACGAACCCATTTGCCAGATTTTACACAAGTGCTCTTCTTTTAGCCATGGCTTTTTATAAGACCTGATTTTGCACCATATTTCCACAAAATATCTCCTTCTTTTCGAGGCACCATTCCCCTTTTAGAGATCCTTGCTTGTCTTCTAACATCTGTACCTTCTTTGCTTGCAGTGTTCTTCCTTCACAACTCACTCCTTTTTTTTGTTAGTCCCAGAGGCTCTCTTCCCACTTCCCTCTTTCCTCTCTTCCCTTTTCAGGAGGGCTGATTTTAACCAAGAGAGGTAATAGCAGGAATGCAAGAGTGCCATCCTGACAGGGAGGATCCTCTGCCCTCTGCCTACTGAGACTCTGAGTGACTGGGGCTGAGGGGGTGGCAAAGCAAAGAGATGGGGTTAAAACTGTATTTTTACTTCTATGAGAAAAAGAATAAATATGAGTCAAAGCAAAACTTTTCCATAGTCCTAAAGGATGTGTCATCAAAGATAGATGGGCTGGATTGCTTAGCAAGGACTGTCTGCAAAGAGTTCAGCGGACGCCTGGGCAACTGCTTTAGACTAGATACAGCTCCTAGATAGTTAAAATTAACAGAAACATATCTCACTCTGTTTGTATACACAAAAAGAGCAGCCCTTGTCTGGGAGAGCTTACAGTCCATGCCTAATTGAATGCCATGTGTTTTTCATTTAAACTCATTGTTATAAAAGAAGAAAGAGCAGTGAAATATTTTCAGAAATGTTTCAAAATATCTTGCACTGGTTTTGTCTTCAGATATAATTGGCCAGGGAGAGTAGTAGGTCCAAGTAGTCCTGTGCTAGCAGGGCTCCAAACAACCCATATATGTGATACTCCTTTCTTACCCTCCCATGACATCCATCTCCCACTGAAGTCAACAGCCACCTCATGAGGGGTCATTGCTTGGTATCTCCATGTGTGATGTCTGAACTAGATGGAAGCTGTAAAGTACAAGGCACAGCCATTGTTCTTTTTGACACAGAAATGAGAGTATCTAGGCCAAGGGAAGTCTTTTCTACTCACAAAAGTCCTAGTTTCCTATATTATGACCTATATCAACAATATTAAAACTCAAAGCTATACTGTTACACTGATGACTCTGTTCCATTGACTGTACAGCTCAGTCAGTACCTATAAAATTGCAGGATGCATTTAAAGTAATTCAATTAGATTTAATTGAATTAAAATGATTATTAAATTCTGCCAAAGGTAAGTCTGTATAATTTTTTTCTAATAACTCAAAAAGCTAAAGTCTGGATGAGTTTAAAATAATAATCCTACAAGAGGATATGATTGAATAAGTAAGAACATACAAACATTTAGAAGTCCAACTAGATATGAAACTGAACTTTATATATCACATAAATCAGTCATTACAGAAATGGAAATCAATTAGGGTGGGTTTGCTCAACCTAATTTTTGCTCTGCTTTTAAGTATTTAAAGAAAGATTGATTTCGTGCCATTTTAATTGGCTTAATCCAGCTAAGTGTGGAGGTTCCTGTGTTAACATTAAAAAAACCATTTTTTATCATCTGGCCATGGGGAAAGTCTTAGAGCTCTTTCCCAAAGTTGTAGCAATCCCTGACACTGAAGACCTTGTATTTCCTAGTATAGCATTTTAGTCAGCTGCTCTGTTACAGTTTTTTAAGTCTTCCAGATACCCTGAGCCAATCATTCACTGCTTTCAGCCAACTCTTCCTTTCCTTCCTTTCTGTCTCTCTGGTTGCAGACATGTAGTGAGCCAGTCAAACAATAGGAAAATGAACTAAGGAGATTTCAGCCTTGAGATCATCTTCCATGGAGGCAAAAAGGCAATAAGGAGCCATTCCCTGTGGTGTGGGTGAGACTTCAAATTTTTAGCTACTGTTTGCTTTTGTCACAAGCAGCGAACTGAAGACACACCATTAAATACCAATAAAGTGTCAGTCATTTCTGTTTTCCATTTTACAGCAGGAAGGGTAAGTTGGTTTACACCTTCTGTAGCCAACTATGTTAGGTACAGCTTGGATATCTCTGATGTAGCATGGGCATGCCCAGGTAACTGAGGGGCAGAGTGCTGATGGAAAGGATCTGAAAGTCAAAAGATAGGGTAGGACTGCAGCCTCAGATGTTGCACTAGCTTTGTCTAGTAGCCTGTCTCCTGTGTAGGTGTGCAAGGTGTGTACCAGTAAAAGTGTCTTCCAGCAATTACTAGTAACTGTAACGTGAGGAGGTAGTCACTGCAAACAGTTAGCTGTAGCTTTGCTTGGATGCTCATGGAAATGATTTGCTAAAAACAATGAAAGAAGAGAGCCTGAGAGACCTGATTAAAAAAACTTCTATTATACAGAATATATTTGTGTAACCTTTATCACTCTGCTGGCAACACAGTGTTTGTGTGGTCCTGCCCCTGTGTTGGCTGCAAGGATCCTGAGTTGTTTGATCATCAGATCTCTTTTCTCACCAAACAGGAATAGTTTCCCCTGTAGATGGCTCTGTTTTCCTACACAATTTCGGGAGTACTCCTGCTTTAGAAACACTACACAAGTGACATTGTGCTATGTCTTTATTTTCCTGTTCCAGTGGTGTTGTGTTCAGAAAGCAGTCATTGGGATCAGACGCTCTTTAACATGCTGGGTCTGAAGATAGCTGGATTGTGAAGAGACAGTCACTTTCCACAAAATATACTTTTTGGTGCTTCATTTAGGACTTATATTTAAGAGCAAAGGCTCAATGTGAGTGCCTAATAATTGCTGCTTGAGCTGCCCTTGGCTGCAGCAGCTGGTGTCAAGGTACAGCTCAAAAGGATGAGGGTCTGTCATAGTTTCTGTGTTGCATTTCCTAAGCTGCCATGGGTTTTGCCACTACCCATGGCATCTCCAGTAATATTAGGGTACCTGGGGTTAGGCAACTGAAGTAAAAGCAGAGTGTTCGGCTTTTTGTGCGTGTGGAAAAAGAATGTCTTTCTGTTTAAGAGAAAAAGAGAGGGAAAGTTTTCACTAATTTTCTTTCTAGCACCTGCAGAGCAAAACCTGTTGATATGGGATGAAGAGGCATTGTGACTGCTAACTGTTAGCAAAGTGTAAATATTTAGTGAAATGCTGGAGTTTCTCTCTCTGGGCCCGGCAGCTCGGGTGCCCTGGTGTGGCACATCTGTCAGGCCCTGGGAAGGCAGGCCACTGTTGGGGAGGTGTAAGGAAGAAGATAGTGGGGAACTGACTTTGTGAATCAAATGGACAAGGGGATTTAATGTTTAAATCTTGGTGTTCAAGAATAGAGTCTGAACCGTAAACCAAATGAGATGATAACAGTGAGACCTTTCTGAAGCGCACAACAAATGCTGTCTAAATGCAAACAAGGGGTTATAATACTTGGCATTAATTCCTCCTAATGCCACTGTTAAACTACATCAGAGAACACCTTTGTTTTGTGCTGCTCTGTGCTGGTGGTAAAAATTATCCTACAGTGGATCTAGCAAACCACCTGAGCTCACCTAGCCTGCTGCCTGATAAAAATGAAACCGTGAACCAAAAAATATTTGGAAGAGAAGAGAAAGCTCTGACAAGTCTCAGGCTCCTGAACTGTACATAGTATTTTGTCACTGATGATATACTGAGACATCCATTCAATGCTTGCACAGATTTCTATCTATTTAGCAAATGTGATTGCTCAGAGATACTGAAACTGGAGATGATCTCTTCTAGTTTCCATCAACAGCGGGAACCTGAACTGGGAGTGCAGGGTGAGTTGCTTGTGCCGAGTGCTGCGCAAGCTACTGGCTGGGACTCACCTTCATGAAGAGGAAATGAAATCACCAGCCCACAGTCATTGAGAAGAAATTTGGCAGAAAGCGCTACAGGAAGGTCTAGTAAGGTCACCTGAAGTACACTCTGGGCATCAATGTTGCAGAGGTGCGTGTGGGATGGATTTGACTACACTCTCAAACTAATTGTGAATGTAAAACCAGACCTGAGCTGGGGTACACCCCGAAGTATTGCCCCAAATACATAAACCATTCGAGGCTGAGCTTAGTCGCTCCTGTTTGCAAATATTGCTGCCAACAAAGACCATTCCTAGAGGCATTGTTTTCCTGATAAATCCGCACCAGTAGAGAAAGGATAGATCATAGAAGGAGCCTACTTGTGTAAATAGTGCAAGACTTACTAAAGATTAAATTATTGTCATTATATGTTACTTTTAAATGATTACCTAGAGAGATCTGAATACCCAAGAACTTTTCAGAAAGGGCAAAGCAAATGATTACAGGTTGAAAACTATTTTATAATAGGAGAGATTATAAAGATTCCAGCTATTTAGTTTAGTAAGGAGACTAATAAGAAGTGACATGACAAAGGTATATAAAATAATGTATGGCATAAAGAAGGTCAGCAGGTGCTCCTATTTATCCTGTCTTGTGAAAGAGACACAGGAGGATACCTAATTAAATTAAAAGGCAATAAATTTTAAAATGGTAAAGAAAATGCCCTTTTATGTCATATATAGTTAATCTGTGGAACTCACTGCCACAATAAGTAAAGACTTTTAGTTGAATTCAAAAGTCTTTTAGGTAGCTAAAAAAAGACAGAATTGTCAAAAACATTCAAGTTCTGTTTTTAGTAGTAATTTGGGATCATATGTACAAAGAAATGTAAGCACCATGCTGAACTACTTGCTGGATAATACAAAGACCATCCTTATTGCAGGGGCCAGACTGCCAAGTTTAGGTCTCGCATTTTTCAGTTGTAGAATTAGGATTTTTTTATTAAACTGAACATCTGAAGAAAGAAAACATCCCTTTTTGGGGCACTTGGGAAGCTCCTGGGGTGAGGTATGCTGTGATGGGGCACAAATATTGCCTCAGTCAGAGGAGGGATTTGAGTTTAGGTCTGTAATATTTATACTATGTCTTTGAATTGCCATCCTGCTTATCGTTATGCCTAGGCTGCCATGGGAATTCTTTATTTCTTGGACAGCGTCATATTTCTGGTACGTATATAGGTGTGATCTGGGCATCTCACTCCGCCTGTCCTCAAGGCCTCAGGAAGGGGGTCAAATACTTAATTTCTGAAGCCCAGATGAGCATAGGGATGTGGCAGACACCAAGCCAATATTGTGATGCTCCAAGATGTGTACATGAAACTGGGAAACCTGAAAATCAACCACAGGTACCCAGAGAAGGCAGGTGGGGATTGAACAGGGAGAGCAGTGTTTGTTTCTGAGTTTGTATTGCATTTTTGCTATTTATAATTATGTTTTATATTTATATTATAATTAATGTTTTCAGTATCTTCACTAGAGCATGTAATGTATGCCTTCTCAAAATAATGTTTGAGCACTTACGTAGGCTTTTTTAGAAAATGCTGTTCTAAATGATGCTTTCATTATAATATCCATGTGATTCTAATGGAATAATGAGACAACTGAGGAATAGCAGAAAAAACGGGAATACAGAAGACAACTTCCTCAGGACTGTTCTTGTTTTCTATGTCTGCTTTATGCAATGGAGACTGACTACCTTGGAGCCAAGCGGTTTCAGATCTAAGTGGAAAATGTGTTTCCTGATTCAGTCTCTTCTGACTCACTCAACAGAAGATGCACAACACAGGAAAGGAGATGTTCACACAAATTAAACCTTGCAGGGAGGATTGGAAGTGTTGAGATCAGTTTCTGGCTTTTGCAACTCTACAGAATTTCTAATATCTCCTTTCTTCTAATTTCTGAGTGTTTAAAACATAGATAGTCCTTTTGTTATTTGACTTTCTGTCATGCTCATTCAGTGTACAAATGCCAGGAAACAAGAACTTTCTATGTGAATGTAGTTCTGTAGCCAATACTGGAAATAGAAGTAAGTGTAATTAAAAAGCATCTTGAGACTTCTATAGGGGCTGAAGGGACTTAGGTACTCAGCTTGTTCTTGTTTTTCTACCTAAAATGCTATTGGCATGTGAGTGATTAGCTAGAGATTTTTAGTGACTTTATTGTATATTATATTTAGTAATTCTGGACTCAGAATAGGGAAGGTCCTCATGGATCATGAGGTCCAGACTCCTGATATTTCAGGCAGTCACATCATATATTCCTCTTCATTTATCAGGCTGAGTTTTAAAACTAGTTGGGATTTTTGCTTCCCACCCCATTGTAGGAGTTGAGTCTTTCCAGAATTTGGCTTTCCTGGTGCCTGAAAACTCTCTTGAAACATGATGCAGAGGACAAATAATAGTGACAATTAATGACAGATAGGATTACTTATGAATACTCATGTGATAGTCTGTGAAAACAGAAAATACAGGCAAATTCAGCTTAGGTTCAGATCAGGTGATCCATTTCCAGCAGAGGAGGTACAGGCAATATTCCAGGCAAAGCATCAGTGCAACTTCATAGGAAATATTGCACATGGCCCTAGATATCCATGAGCACAGGAGGACAGGACAGATAGTGTGCCCAGACAAATAAAAACCTTTGGAGAGGGGACTGTGATAACAGCATTTACTGGGCCTAGCAAAAAGATATCTGTGAAGAGGCTGTATTTGCTGTCTGTGTACATGAGAGGAACAAAGAGCAATGAGGAAAAATTGTTGTTTAGCCTAAAACAAAATGTTGGATTGAGAACAGCTGACCACAAAAACTTTGGCTGGAAATTGGATATTGCAGGTTGGGATGCTCTGGTGTGGCTTACCGATGGCAGCAGGGACAGCAGCAAACCTACCTGCTCTCTAGACTGCCCTTGGTCAACTCTCTGAAAGACCAAATTTACAACGTTCAGCTATGACAGCATTAGTGATCCAGAAACTCTCTACTGACATAATTGCCAAAGTAAATGTATATAAATTCCATTGCAGCTTTACAAAGCTGGGTTTTACATACTAACCCAACAGATATACCTCATCTTTGTCTCTTCTACCACATACTGTTCCGCTATCGTTATAGAGAGTTATCTCCCCTCTTAGTCTTTGTCCTGCCAACCTAAAACATAAGAAGCACTATTTATAAGACAGGTTCACTGAATCCAAAACATATGTGATGTGAACCTGACTAGTTTTAACAGATATTTCTTGAGAATATGAATAGCCAGAACAATTTTTCCCCCATCTTTAGAGGTAGTTTTTTCTAGTTTTGTTTGTATCCACCATCATTTAAACTCTGTTCATTTGAGTATGTTGAGGTCAAATTCAGTTAAGAAAATAACTAATGTACATGAGTTGATACATTCTGTGCTGGAGCTGGCTTCAATACAAAGGATATAACACCCTAATTCTAGTTTAGTTTCAGTACTCTGTTTTGTAACGGAAATGACTGACATCTGGCAGTGCTGATGAGTACTCTAACAGTATATATTTCACCAATTATCTCTTTAAGATAAGAAACTTTCTTATTAAGAGAGTGTTCTCATATTATATGGAGAATTGCCCTTTGATCCTAGATATCTCTGGTGTTTTGGAGGCAAAGAAATGTGTATAGGATTTGAATGCAGCCAATGGAACAAAACCCCAAATCTGCTTCAATAAGGTTCTGTTCCTCTCATAGACCGGTGGCTTCTGTGATCCACAACATGCAGGTGATATTACCCAGGCAGTCCCTACCCAGTGGTCCAGTGGTTCAGCCTAGGGAGAGGCGTGGAAAGACTGCCAAGATTTCCACATCTCAGTGGAGCACAATGCTCAGTTCTGTGCTCTCATCACCGAAGTTTGGAAAGCATGCATGCAACAGGACAACAAATCTGAGGGACCTAAGTCCTGACACAGATCCTTATTCCTGAGATGAAAGACATAAAACTTTTAACTTCTTCTTCACACAGACTTGAGTTTTGCAAGGACATGTCATAGAAACAGGTGTTTTCCTGTGCCAAAGGAGGAAAAGAACTATTGAAGTGCAAGGAAAAAATAAAGAGCACAAAACAATTCAGAACTTCCTTCCAAGAAGACCTCACTATAAACAGAATGCTGTCTACATCTCTGTGGAGTTCATACAGAAGGAACAAACCCCTTTGTTTTGCTTCTGACATCATCACAATGAAATAAATGTATGTGGTATAAATGCTGGTTTTTACATGGTCTGGATGTACGTACCAATTTTAGCATCAATGCACAAAATGAAAAGAATTATATTTTCCTTACTCTTTCAGTACTCAAAATGCTAAATCCTAGAGGGAAAGGAGATTTACCAGAGTTTTCAATAAGACCTGAGAATCTTCCCACAAAGTGAGGTAGGCAAATGGGATGGAGGGCTTTGGCCTCCTCAGGAGGCATAGACAGAGCACATGAGGTGTAGGAGTTGCAGTGTCTGTAAGGGAGAGGTTTGACTGCACAGCCCTTAATGTCAGGGATGATGTGATTGAGAGCCTCTAGGTGAGGATCAGGGACATAGAAGGAAAGCAGGTGTCATGGTGCCTATTATCCATTATTCAGCCAATATTCTTGTTAAAGATGTGCATCTGACTAATAGGCATGAAGAAAAAGCAAAGATGTTCAATGCTTTTAGCTGTCTCAGTCTCTAATAATATGATAGACTTTGGACTGCCCAGTCCCCTGAGCCAGAGGACCATGAGTGTGGAAGCAATGACTTTCCTTTCATGGACAATGATATTGTAAGGCACCAGAGGTATCAGCTGAATGTTTACAAGTCCATGGGGTTTTGATGGGCTTCATCCCAGAGCAATGGAGTTAGTGGATGCTATGGCAGGAAACTTCTCAGTCATCTACCAAAGGTCTTGGGAGTCTGGGAATATTCCTGCTGACAGGAAGCTAGCCAGTGTTACTACAGCCTACAAAAAGGGCATGAGGAAAGACCCAGGAAACTGTTAGTCTAACCTCAGTACCTGGAAAAATGATGGAGACCATCATAATGGGTGCTGCTGAAAGACATTTAAAGAAAAATGCAGTCATCAGACACAGCCAACATTGGTTCACAAGGAGAAAGTCTTGTTTAATTAATTTAATATCCTTCTATGATTAGGTCATCTGCCTAGTAGATGAAGGGACAGTGGTGGATGTAGTTTTTCTGGATTTAGGTAAGTCTTTTTATACTGTCCCTCGCAGCGTCCTTCTGGACAACTTTTTCCAGATGTTGTGCAAGATGAATGGGTAGCTATTACACTGGGTGAAGAACAGACTGGAGGGCAGAGCTCTCAAAGGGTTGAAACAACTGGGACTATAAATGTCTGGCAACCAGTACTCAGAGTGTTGACTCTCTTGAGAGAAAAGAGCCCTTGCGGAGGGATTTGGATAGACTGGAGAACTGGCAAATCATCAGTGGCATAAACCTGTATGAGAACAAGTGCTGGATTCTGTGTCTGAGGTGGAGTAACACTGGACGAAAGTGCAAATAGGGCGAGGAGTGGCTGGAAAGCAACCCCACAGAAAGAGGACTGGGGATGCTGGCTTACAGGAGGCTCAGTAGGAGCCAGCAGTGTGTGCCCTGGCAGCCAGGGGGCCAAAGCTCATCCTGGAGTCCATCAAACATAACACAACCAGCTGGTCAAAGGAGGGGATTATCCCACTGTGTTTAACACTGGTGCAGCCTCACTTTGGGTATTGTGTGCAGTTCTGAGCCCCATCACTTAAGAGGGATGTGAAGGTCCTTGAATGCATTCAGAGGAGGGCACCAAAGATGTGAGGGGGCTGGAAGGCATGCCCTGTGAAGAGTGGCTGAGGACAGGGTTTGTCTAATTTGGTGAGAAGAAGGCTGAGGGACAACCTCAGATTTAAAGCTGCCTCCATCAGGGAAGGTTTGGAATCAACATGAGGAAGCATATCTACTGACAGGATGCCAAACCCTAGTGCAGGCTTCCTGGAGAGAGTGTCAATGCCCCAAACCTGTCACTGTTTAAGAGGTATTTGGATAATGCCCTTAACTTGTGGTCAGGCAGTTGGACTAGGCAATTGGTGTATGTCCCATCCAGCTGAACTCTACTCTCCGTCTCCTCTGCAAAAGGTTAATGGCACAAATGAGTTGTGCAAGTTTTACCCTTTGGCTGAAGTGCATTTTGTATCCCATATAAACACAACAAACTGCTGTGTTTAACAGAAGGTCTGTGCAGCTTGGTTTCAGTGGGGAAAGGGAGTATGACAGTGATAGCACAAGTGGGCTATTTTTTGCCATTTGGAAGAGCTGTTTGCCCGGCTCTGCTTGGAGCACAGATCTGAATGTTCTAGATCCAAAAATGACTAACTTTTCCACCACATCAGTGTAACCTTCACTTACTGGTTTTTCAAAGCCTATGTTGTTTCCATGGCGGTCCTTTGGCACTGGCCAGCCCAGCCCATGGCTCTGGTTACACTTTGGTTTTTCTCCAGGCTGTGGCGGCATAACCCTTGTATCCCCCCAAAACTGAGTTTGTGTCCCCAGTCCTTACTGCGTGGCCTCATGGAAATTATCTGTGGTCAGCAGAGGGAACAGCTAATAGGGGTGGTCCCTGGACTGCAGGGTTGGTTTCTGCCATGGCCTAAGAGAAGAGGAATACCACGAGGTTAGTCACTGGGAGCTAAATGGCAGAAGAGTCATGAGGAATGTCCAGCAGCTGTACCTGGGGCATCAGTGTGTGTGCCTCAGCGTGTACCTCTAGGGAAAGAAGGAGATAGTAAGAAGAATGGCATGACATAGAATAGAATAGAATAGAAGAGTATAGTTCAGCCAAAAGGGACCTGTAATGACCATCTAGTCCAACTGTTTGACAGCTTTGGGGCTGACCAAAAGTTGAAGTATGGTTTTTAGTACATTGTCCTAAAGCCTCCTAAATTCTGCCAGGACTGGGGCATTCCTTGTACAGATTTTGTGGAAAATATATGACTGGCCTGGGTGGGATTATGTCTGCCAAGGACTGTTGCTGTTCAGTGTGTGGTGAGTCTTGGTGTAGTAGTCCGGTGACTGCCATCAGCATTGCTCCAATGAGACACATGATGGCTGGTGGATGAAGGTTGGAAATGGGTCATTTTACACAGTGCAGTTGTGGGCTCTCCATAGGTTTCCGTGTGGTCAAAGTCTTCTGATCATATGGTTTGGTTTTCAAGTCTACAGCTTGGGTGAAAAGATAGAGAAGAAGGCAAGGGAAATGCAAACAGAAGAATCTGGGATCTCGTATTTCTCATGCACGCAGGAGAGAGGATGGATGCTTCTGCATTGTGACAGGATTCCTGGAAAACTAACTGAGTACAAGGTAAGAACTGTACCCTCGGGGAAATCCATCCCCAAATCACCCTCTGTGTTTGTATGCCTGGTAGAAATTTCATGCAAACCTCTTAGGTTGTGTAGTGTCACACTAAGGGCATTTTTAGTACCATCAGAATTTCTCATGGTGTGACTGTTCTGAGGAGGATGTAGGTATGCAAAAGCCATGTAAACCAAAAATGGGCACACTTAAAATTCCTAATATTTTAGAGGGGGAGTGTGAAATGCTGTTCTCCCTTACAGAGCCTTTCCAGAGCCCATTTTCAGAGAAGGAAGGGGATGAGACAGGGAAGAGTTCAGTCCTTCAGCTCAGGAGGGACCAGATTGTTCAGAATGATAAGTCAATGTATGTTTACCCATAAGAGTGAGAACTATAGATCTACAGATTTTCAGGAAAAAAGTAGGAAGTCACCATCCCTAGGAGTGTGCAAAAATGAGCATATGTGTCACTTTGTGGTATGGTTTAGTAGGCATGGTGATATTCAAAAGTTGGACTTGATCTTGGAGGTCTTTTCCAAATCTAATGGTTCTAATTTTCCTCCATTGAAAATCTCTATGGAAAAACCTGCTCAAAAGAAATCAGACTGTATTAATTTGCTTAGCTGTGCCTTTGATGCACAGAGGTTTGGAGTTTGTTTGTATATACTTAGCAGAGATGCAAAACATCTCCTTCACTGTATGCCTTCTCAAGAATAAGGTGAAGGGAGTGATGGAGCTGAGGATACTGGGAACCCACCGGCACAGGAGCAGTGTGTCCCAGTGCTAGGACTCTCATGAAGGCACAGCAGACTTACAGCTGCCCACAAGGAAAAAGTGCAGGCCTGCTTCCCTGACAGGGATTAGAGAAGTCTTCCCTAATTTTCCAGCCCGCATAGTGGTTTTCAGTCCACAATTTTCCCGCCAACAGCCCTAAAGGCACCACAGACTGACAGAGAGAAATTACAGTTCTGTAGTCTTTTGCCTTGTGATTTCTCTTTCCTTTTTCTTGCTGACTTGTTCTGACTGGGAAGATTTTTTTCCCTGTAGTTTTGAAAAGTGATATTTCTTCTTAAAGGATCACGAGAGCAAAGGGTCAAATCCTTGCCTTGTTTTTGTTTTCTCCTTTGTATGTTGGATGCATTCATTGGCTTGTGTTCCAGAGCTGTGATTGGCATCAAAGCTGGCAGTGACAATTGTCTCTACTGATCTCTAGACTTCATTAAATTAGATAGTTAACATTCAGAAAAAGGCTTTGCTCGTTTCTGCCAAAGTGAATTTCCTTGATTTCCTCTCCAGGCTTTTTCCTCCCCTGCCTGGCCCTGTTGCGGTTTTCTGAGCTGACACAACACAGTAATGGCTTTTTGTGAGTTTCCTGCAGGTCACCTTCCGGCTCGGGGCTAGGGCAGAAGATTGAGGTAGACAGGACTTGGGAGCATGCCCTATCCCTGAGGGGCTGCACAGCCAGCTGAGGTAGCCCCTTGCCTTGCAAAGGGGTCAGGGCATGCTACTAGTCTTTGTTTTCAGTTTGACTCCTGCACCTGAAGAAAGAGAGGTTGTTTGCATCCTACACTCTCTGGAAATCCTGCAGGTAACCACATAACATGTGATACCTACCATTAGTAGAGAGTGAGAGGCAAGGCTCTTTTGCTCTGTGCAGACAGAAATTTGTGGCTCTTGTGATAAAATGACTTTTAAGGACCCACAATAGTAATTTTTCTTTAGCATTCCATTAAGTTTTCACTGATTTTTAGGCAGTCATAATGCAGCACTGAGGTCCTGGTAGGCAGTGGGTTTCCTTTGACGCAGGGTTGTGCTCTATTCATTCTGCTAACTATCTAGAGCTGGTGATGATGTGGAGACTTTTGCTCTCGTCACCCCAAAGCAAGTTCATGCAGCTGGCCCACAAGAAAATTGTTTTAGCACTTTATAATTGTGCGTGTCTGAGAAATCACGGAGAAGTAAGCACACAACTTCTTTATGAAAGCAAGGTGTTACACTACTCCTACTGAAGCATGTGGAAAGCCCATCAAAAGAAAACTGCTTCTGACCTGGCATTCAAAACTCCTCCAGCAGAAAGGCTGCATGCACAGAATAGAGTCTAGACATTAGTCCTGTGTCTCGGCCTAGTCCGAATCAGAATAACAAGCACTAAAAACACTTATTGAAATACATGTAAGTTTCATGGTATGCAATACTCTAACTTAAAAAATCCTGGTTTTGCTGATATGCTCTTTTGGATAATGATAATAAGGGATGGAAGTGCTTGCACACAGGGTAACAGCAGATATGGCTCTTCCATCAGTCAGAAAATCTTCGCATCCACCAAGACCTACTTCAATTTGCAAAGTGGCAGTAGTTCATGCATGGAATGGGGAGTTTTAAAGATTATTGATCAGCATTTGATGTTAATTATTATTTCTAAAAAGGTGATTTTTTGCTTACCAGCTGTCCTTTCTTGAACAGATCCCACTCAGCAAGGTAAGCATCGAGACAGTGCTCATCCTTCATCCCCATTAAAAAAACTGCATGAACTCTGCCATCCTGACCATTGTGTTTTGGCAGGCTTCTGTGGTTTTCTTTTTACTCCCTCTTTGCTCACACACTATAAGTGCACAGCAGAGGCATATGCACGTATTAACCGGGTAATGTACGAATGGCCTCCAAATGGCAGGTTCTCTGTCTGGATTTCCAAAATGTGGGTCGGTCTTTACATGCAGTTGGGCACCTTGGATATGGCTGTGGTTTTTCTGGAGTTGTGCTAGTAGCCTGTAATATGTTAGACAAAGATTATCTCTAGTGCAGTTGTGCTGGAGGGTCAAAATGTGTGCGAAACAGGAATTGAGAAACGAAATTAAGCTTTATGATTATTTTAGTCTAATTTCATATGGAAATAAGGTTGTTTAAGACATCCCACTTATTTGGGTGTATGTGCATGTGTGTCTTCCTGCTCCTTGGTGCTTTCTGAACCCACTGGCCTGGTCTTATAGTGAAGATGGATTATCTCCTGGTTAATTAAGGAATGTAATTAATGGACATGGTGGGAGAGAAAGGAGGAAAAGTACTGGTGCCTTCTCTTGGAAGAGAGACTTCAAAGTGAATGCGGTTCTTTCTAGAGATGGGATAAGCCACCCTGGAGAAGGGTGCCTTGGGAAACCACTCATTTGAGCTCCTGCTGCTCACTCCACTGTGCCCATCCTCACATTCAGTGGCCATGAACACCCATGGTGATGGCTGGAGACTGGTTCTCACTCAGATTTGTAGATCATATTACGATTGCCACAGGTTTCATCTTCAATACTACTGCACATATACAACAAGGACAGTGTTATTTACTAAGTGTTTTGAAATCTATGTGTTTGATGATTTTATTCCAGGACAGGGAGACAGCACACTGAGACCAATTTGATTTCAAAGGTGAATGGTCTGGGTGATGCTGGTATTGAATTTGGTGACAGCAAGGCTGTGGTAAATGTCTTCCTTCAAAAATATAAAACTCTATGCTCAACCTGGAAAGCAATGATGAGTGACGCTGTAGTAACATCATTTATTATATTCAACATAATTCATATATTCATTATAACTACTGAATTGTCAGTGCTGTGTTACCCAATGCAAGGTGCAGTTTCTAATTATAAACACTTATTCTGGTGGCTTTGGACTGTATTTTTTGAATGTGAAATATGTGTGATATTTTTCTTTCTGTCAAAGAAATTGAAGGTGTTTCTTTACCTAAAAAGAAAAAAAAAAAGTCCCCAAGAGAGTATCAGAGGATCGATTTTTCAGCATGGGATTATACAGTTTGGCTGTATAGGCTTAAGGCTTTTAATTTGCTTACACATAGATAGACTTACTTGAGCTCTATACATCACCAGATCAATGCAAATCTATTTAATAGAAACTTGGGTCAATATTAAAAGAATTCCATTAACCAGCAATAAGGACCCTGGAATAATATGATTACTATAGGCTTCCAAGCACACATAAAGAATCAAGGATTTCCTTCATACTAAGCTGAAACAATATCATTGTGAAAATCCCTCTTCTTCTTTCTGTCTCCTGAAAAGTAAAAAAGAAAAAGGACAGAAGAGGCCGTACAGGTTTTTTTATGTCATTAATGTCGTCTTTTTAGGTTAGCACCTCTGAGACATGCTAATAGTGAATGCTTCTGCAGCTTGTGGTAGAGAAAGTGTAGATGGGCAGAAAAGGTTTGGGCAATTACTCCAGGGGAAGAAGAGAGAAATCAATGGATTCTGAAGGACACAAAGCAAATGTGACATTTCCAGAAGATAAAGTTGATTTTCTTTTCTTTTGTTCTTTATTTTAGCCATGGTAAGTAAGGAAAAGAATAAATGTTCTCTTCCTATTGTTTTGAACAGCAAGTCCCATATTGCGGTCCTACTGAATTAACTTTTGAAGGATAAGTTTCCTATGACTGCAGGCCACAAATATGAAATCTGCAATGCAGAATATAATTCTGAGACCCATAGTTTGGTAGTAGAAAATCAAGATTGTCCTGGAAAAAGTTACCACTTTGCCTGAATGGAGACTACTGTCGGAAATCCCCACTGGTTTATCTTGTGTGATAGATTTCTTTATTTATAAAGAGCAAAGAGACCTAAAGAGGCTAAAATGACATCTTCTTGTTAGACTAAGCCCGGGGATTTGCAAGCAGATTGCAAACAGTGTGCATTAGCAGTCTAAAACAGAGACTTGGATGCCTAGCTCTCTTTAACCAATCTTGGGCATCCCCTCTGCTGGGAAGAGCAAAATGGGAATTGGCAAAAACAAATACTGGGAGGAAATGGATACAGTCTCTTGGCCATCTGCATTGAACTGGCCACAAAATAGTGTTGTCTGCCTGTCCAAGGTTTCCATTAGAAACTGAAAATGAGAGACCACACAGGAAAAGTTTTTTACAAGGTGCAGAATCAGGTGAAGAGTTGTGCTTCAGATCAGCATTCTGCAAGCATTTGTTGTAGCTTCTTTGCAATGAGTTAAAATAGGATTTTGAGATGGGTTTTGTGGAAGTATTGGAGGTAGAGGTGCAGATTTGAAAACTGTAAAATCATGAGACTGGTTTGCAGACATAGTCACTTCATTCCGAAGGTGCTGAGCTAACTGGACAAGAGGAATATGGAAGGGCTTAAGGCATCGGATCTGTGCTCAAAACTTGTATTCGAGATAAAACATCTGTGAGTTAGGGAAGGATCAGGATTGGAAACAGGGTCATTTGCACCTGAATCTTCTAGAGAGGGTTTTAAACCCTTCCATGTGAAGGCACAGAACGCCACAGCCTCCACTTTTCCCTGTTTCCCAGGATTTCTCCCTCCCCCTGAGTATTTTACGTCTAAGAAATTTTCAGTTTTCTCCTCAACTTCAAGTAGAGTTTTTCTCTCTATTTTTTTTCCCCATTTTTTAAGGAGAGTGTCTAGAAATCAGATGCTACCACCCAGGACACTGTACTGTTTTGAAATGCAGGCTGTGAAACACAGTACTGCCTCCCCAGGCTGTGCAAGAATGCGAAGAATGGTTCTAAACACCAAGATATTAACCATTACCAGCAAAGTCAACACCGTTCTCCATCAGGCTGCAGGTGCAGGCAAATGGTTCAGCAGAAGCTGAATCCTTTCTGCTGCTTAGCTTACTTGTTTTAAGGAACTTTATAGGCCTATACCAGCCAAAAATCTCCTTTTTCCTAATATAAGGTTGTGCTTCCAGTAGGGCAACTTACTGGTAATTTTACAGTTTTCCCTTTTCCAGCAAGCCCTGTCTAATATAGGAAAGACTTAGATAGATAGACTTCCCCAGGCTAATTTAAGCATTTTTGTCTTCTTGCACTTTAATTTTCAGTCTATATTTTGCTACTTGGTCTGCATTTCTTTAAAGAGAAACCTACTAGTTTAGCTTTGTCCCCAACCACTGCTTGCTCAGAGCATCTTGGATTTGACATTTAGAGATAAAATAACCTCCCTCATGTTAACCCTTTCCTTTTAAAAAAAGTTTTTGTATTTTAAAGCATTTCCATCTGCTTTCTTCTCCTCACCTGCTATTTTGCAAAGTAAACTCCATAGAGTGAAAATATTGAGTAAGTAGGTATTTTTCTTTTCTGTTTTTCAAAGCAGCTGAACTTTGCTGTTCCAGAGAGACCTGAATGAACCATATTTTATGTGGGTTTAGGGAATAGGCTGTGTGAGGAGCAAAGCTGTGTTCCTAAGAAAAATTACTTTTCAATAGAAGTTCTAAGGATTGTATATGTAACCTGTGAGCAGCATCTCATTCCTTTGAATTATAATATGAGATACTATGTCCTGGATGACATGATAGTCTTTGGCTTTCATGGCAAGTGATCTGTCAGGCTGTGAGAAAGCATATTCTGGAGGTTTTTCACACTCGCCTAGCCCCATTGGCACTGGGACTCAGGGCCTCCTTGCGAGAAGTGCTAATGCAAAATGCATTGGCACTTGCTGGCGAGACAGTTGGGCCTCTTGGTACGTGGGTCACTGGTCCCTTTTCAGCCCATGGAATACAGGTCAAACCTCTCATTACAGAAGGAGAGAAGGGCAATAATCCTGTGACTGTGATGCTGCACAACAATGGTATTGTTTTAAGATGTTTCTCTGTTGATTCCCCCATTTTTCACTTGTCAGCATAGATATGTCTGTGGTCTCAAGACAGAAACTGACAAATAAATAAAAGCTGGAAAGTTGGTTTCTGTGCAGCAGCGTTAAAATCTTAGTGTTAAAAACTGATGTCTATCAATAATGTTAATTATTAAGATTTGGACATTTGGGCAGCAAGGAATGCCTCTAATATATTCAGTCCCTGGTGTAGATGTTTGCTCACACTAAGAATGAAGGCTTTTCTCTTTCCCTATAATGTGTTGCAAACAGCTAAAAGGCTGATTCAGCTATTCCTTCCATCCGTGATTCCTAAGCCATACACCTTAAGTAGTCTTTTCACTGTGAGGGTCTGATATTTATGTGCTTGTTTCCATAAATCAAGCTGCTTTCATTCAGACTCCTCAACATGGATCTAGAAAGCTCAGTAGGTATCTTCATGTACCTGTCCTTATTCTCTCTGACCTGTGTTCTCTTACTGAACCATAGCCTCCCAAACTCTGCTCTTGATGGCCTGTACTGCAGCAGCAACCTCAAACCCCCTCCAAGACAGGGCAGGACAGATGTAAATAATTAATCATAAGGCCTAAGCTCTAAATATAAGAGGGTAACATTGTTCTAAACTGCCTAAGATAACACTTACCTGCTTAATAGTGCTGCTTTCACACAATCTAATTCTTTTGCATTGCTCTCCAAGGAGTAGCCTAAACAAGCCAGACACCTAAAGGCATTTTTGAAACTTTGCTGCCCAGCAGAGTCTCTGTCATTTCACTCTGTTGCAGAAATCAGAGCATTTGGAAACTTTTGCCTTCCAAGTTGTAGCACTGCCTGCTTTATCTAACATAGCCTTTAATGGAGCGCCCATCGATTACTTAAGGACACTTCCTTGTGTCAGCTATGTCTCATTGCTGCGGAATTTGTTCTGATAAACACTGCAAATGTTACTGTGTTAAATTTTATTCCTTTACTTGTAATTGTGTCCCTTTGGACCACCTACACCCTTTCCATAGAGCTCCGGAGGGCTGTGAAAGATGAACACCATTTTGTGAGCACGTTATTCCAGATGTACTCTGTACCCTCACAGAGCGAGAGCAGTGCAATACAGTTCTTGAGACATTTTCCTCCTGCTTTAGATTTTCAAGCAGCTCTGGAAAGATAATTACCGTTTTTACATCACCTACCTGGGAATGTTGATTACTTAAACACTGTCCTTGTTGACTTTACTCCTTTTAGCTGTTTTCGATTTAGACATGCTTTGGGTTTTTTTTGTGTATGTGTCTCAGACAGGGTGTGTTTCTTTAAAATATGTATTTTCTCATTTATTAAAACGTCATATTGTGGCAAGAGACATATCTGGTAAAAAACCCAAAACATTTAAGAAAACAGGGTTGATAATGTATGGAAGTGATTCTTTATGGAGTTAGGTATTCTGGGTTGATGTAAAGTCCTTTTCTTACCTCAGAAAATCAGAACTATCACCCTAAAATAGAATTTATAACCATGCATGTGATTATTTCATAAAAGGAAATATTATTTGGGTTTCAAACAAAAGTCATGCAAGAATAGCAGAGTGAGCAAAGTAGCATAGCAAGTTGAAAGCCATGGTTTAAAATGCAGCTAGAGGGGTACAACTGCCTGCACAAGGCTTGTGTGGGGACACTTCTGCAGTGGGTTGAGAGATAAAAGATCCTCTTGTTGCAATTGGAGCTGGCAATTCTCGCCATACTTGTTTTGGTTGCGTTTTTCCCCCCACTGAAAATAGATTGATGTTTCCCTCAAGTACTTTGTTAACACTGTAATAATAAACAGTATGTCTTTTGTGTGACAGGGTACCTGTAGGACTTAGTCATACAGACAATAAAAGGGCTAAGATGTGCTTGAGCTGAACATAAACACTGGAAAGGATAATGCTTTTCACTAAGTGCTTTGTGCTTCTGGCTAAGCAGAGTGGATACCACGAGCCACTTGCAGAGATGTTCAGGGCCAACGGGTCTTTCATAAGTAGCTAAATTAAGCCTATAAATCTTGCAGGAGTGAAAGATATGCTCGTGTTCACAGATGCAACAGGTGAAAGCCTATTAAAAAACAGCAATGGATGTTTTAAATAGCCTGAGAAGTTCAGTCTCCTCTACTCATTTTTCACTGCATTTATAATTCATTTTCTTGTCTTCATCTTATGTGACGGGGAAAACCTATTTCATTGCTGATGTCCCAGCGCAGTTTCATCCTTCCAGTTGTTTGTCCTCTATTATCAGCAGATGTAGCAGAGCTCTTTGTCCTCTGTGGGGCTGGTGTCTCCCAGGAACCTCAGGAAGCCCTTTGATACTCTTTTTCATATATAAGCAGGCTTTGATAGTGAGTTACCTGCTTGTGGGAAGCAGTGATTCTCTAGGAGGAAGATACCTCCACCTCTAACAATATCTTTGCACCAATTTAATCGCAGCGTTCAGTTCTCCCCCACCCCCAGGATTTTCCTAGATTTTCTGCATAAAGTTTGGAACAAACTGAAGAGTCACCATAAGGGCAAAGCCAGCTCATGAGCCTACTGATTTAAATCTAGGCCAATTTAATTGAAGCTAGTCTTGTTCAGACATGCCAAGCAGAACTGTGTTTTGCTGATTTTTAGAGTCTGGAGTGAAAGAGCAAAAGATCTCCTTTCTGTGTGCAAATTTAATACATAATGATAAAGTCTGCTGAAAAAAGGTAAACATTTATGGGGATGGTTGATTTCTCATCACAGTACTGGCTATCGCAAATTTATACTGGATGGGTAAACCATTATGAGAATGGTTGAGAGCAGTAGTTGTTGGTTAAAGGGAGTCAAGTGAAAACTTCTGTGGGAAAACCAGAACACTGACAGCATATAAGCAAGTGGCTGCACTTTTTGGCCACAGAAAAAGGAGGGTCTGATGGATACATAGCCAGAATGAGCTGGAAGATGCCCATTTTCTCGAGAGGAACCACGACCACTGCATTTGAGCCAAAGGTTCAGTGTAAGATCCTGTTGGAACAGAGCAAATGGGTAGTCGTGTTTACCCAGCTGTGCCAGCATTCCGGCATTCTTCTGGGAAATTATAGTGGGAGAGCAGGCGCTCGGAACTGTTTCTTCAGCTCTGACCCAGAACAGGTGCAACCTCTGCCAGGACTCTCCTGCTCTAGGGAGGCTGGTGATGATGTATTTCCTGTGAGTCCAAGCCTCAGTGCTGAGGTGGACTGGGAAAGAAAAACCAAACTCTTCCATTAAAAATTTCTTTTTCAGCCTAGTGCTAATCAGAGCAAGTTTTCTTTCTTCTACCTTTCCCCAATGCCAGCAATCTATGTGCATAATCTCAGGTCTTTGTTTCTTAAAATACTGGCACCTAGCCAATTTTCCACTCTAACTTTTTTCGCCTTTTATAAAATTTCTCCTTTCTTGATTGCTGGCTCTTCTGCCTTGCAAGGCCTCCTCATCCAACCTGTGCAGATGGACAGACTTCACTGCACCACATACAGGTTGATGTGCCAGCTGGCCCTCTCCAAGGCACATGTGGTCACTGGAGGGGGTTCAACACCCTAAATAACTTTCTAGGTAAGAAGTTCAGGCTCCCAAGTTAAAAACTCCTTGAAGGGAGACTTTGGCATCTGCAAAGTGCTCCTGTTCTCATGCTGCACAGGCCAGCAACATCTCCTGCCCTTTTGCTATTTCCGTCAAAACCATCTGTGCATTGTGAGCCTGTGTGCTGGTTGGTGGGCCCTGATTCCCTTGCAGTACCCCCATGTCCGTGTGCACTTGTGCTCCTCCTGAGGCCATGAATTCTTCTCTGTTTGATGGTGCTCTTACCTGCCTGCCCAGAGTTGCTGGATTTCTGTGTGGCTTGTAAGCACTCAGCTCCTTAAACCAGTCCCTGGGAGATCTCACCAGACCCGTATCAGCAAGACAATATAGTGGGAGAATTGTTTCCTGCCTCACTGCTAATTCCATCACCCTTCTCATTCCCCATGGAGATAGTCAATATGAAATGCTTGCCAGATTTTAGAGTGAGCCGTTTTAGGGGAAAGGACCTCAACAGGTTGGAGAGGTAGGCAGAGAAGGACAGTCTGAAATTCAACAAAGGCAAGTGCAGGGTCCTGCACCTGGGGAAAAGTAACCCCATGCACCAGCACAGGCTGGGGCCTAATCTGGAAAGCAGCTCTGCAGAGAAGGACTTGGTGGTCTCAGTGGACAACAAGATGTCCCTGAGACAGCAGGGCATTTGTGGCCAAGAAGCGCAGCAGTATCCTGTGGTGCATTAGGAAGACCATTGCCGGCAGGTCAAGGGAAGTGACCCTGGCCCCTCTACGCAGCCCAGGGAGACATGGAGCCCCTGAAGAAGGTCCAAGGGAGGGCAACAAGGATCACTGGGGGACTGGATCATCTTTCTCATGAGGAAAAGCTGAGGGAGTTGGACTTGTTCAGCCTTGAGAAGAGATGATTGAGAGGGACCCTTATCAATATCTATCAATATCTGAAGGAAGGGAGCCAAGAGGTTGTTTCCAGGCTTTTCTCGTCGTGTCAAGCACTAGGAGAAGAGACAATGGATAGAAACAGATGCCCAGGAAGTTCCACCTGATCATGAGGAAGAACTTCTTTACTGAGCAGTGACCACGCACTGTCACAGGTTGCCCAGAGATGTTGTGGAGTCTCCTTCGCTGGAGATATTCAACAACCATCTGGACAAAATCCTGTGCAATGTGCTCTAGGATGACCCTGCTTGAGCAGGGAGGTTGGACCAGATAACCCACTGTGGTCCCTTCCAACCTTATCTATTTCGTGACTGTGTGAGCCTTCTTTTTTATTTTTATTTTTTTCACCTACTTTTCCAACATTAAGGTTTTCTAAGATATCTGGAAAAGCTCGTGACCATAAGACCAAATAGCAGGTATGCCCTTGTGTCTCCTTTCTGACACAGAGGGAGGCAAGGAGCCACAGGCAAGGCACAGAAAAAGTCTCTCTTTCTCCTCTTCCCCACACTTCCTCCCTCCCCACACTTCTCTTGATCTGCTGGTGGCTCCTAAAAGGATTAATTAGAAAGATGTGAGCAGGGGTTGGAACGTCAAAAAACAATCGTCACTTTCATATCTGACCCCTATCACCAGCTGCAGAATTAACAAATTGAATGTCGTCAGCAAACAGGAGTTGCAGATGATATGAAGTTCATTACTAGCAGCACAGGGCTTGTTTTCAAAGCCCAGTTTAAACAACTCTTGCTGATTAAATTCCTTGCTGGGGCTCCTGCCAGACACATTTAGAAAATGCGGATGTCTAACAACTCTGTCTTTCTCTGCCTGTCTTTTCTTTTTTTTTCTGCTTTTTTTTTTTTCTTTTCTCTTCTTTTTTTTTTCTTTTTTTCTTTTCTCAACATGTGCCAATTATTTGTCTCCTATCTGCAGGTACTGGCAAGTATCAACGCTCTGGTCCCACTGTCTACAGCCTTATCCATTTGGCGCCTGCTCCAGCCCTCTCACATTACCAGCGGTGGGGTCTGTTTTCAGCTGTGAAAAGCTGTGAGCATGACTCCATTCTTCCCCTCCTCCCACTGTAGACTCTCTCCCCCCTTTCCTTCTTTCCCTCTCATCCTTCTGCTCCCAGGGCTCCCTTCAAGAGCTGTGAAGCAAAAAAACCCCAAACTGTGGTAACCTGCTAGACAGTGGCCCTGGGGATTTATAACCTCTCTTGAATTTTGTGGTTGTGGCTCCCCTGCATGGAAGCACCCAGAGCAGCTAAAAGCCCACTTTACGCAGGTTGCATGACAAATCATCTTCTGAGTGGGGTGGACAGAGATGGAGAGGCAGGAGCTGTAAGTAGGTAGATGAGAGAGCTGTGGGGATAAAATTCAGAGCTACTGTCTTAGCTTCTCTCTAGTTCAGGAGCCTGAACATTCCCTGAGCTGTTCTTCTCCTTCCTAAAACATCTTTTTTGTCCTCTTTTATTTGATAATTTCATGTTTGTCTTGCTCATGCAGTTGTAATTTTTCTCCACCGTTTCTCTAGGAAGTGAGGATGGAGGGATGGAGGAAGAGAGGATGGATGTCTGCTCCTTCTCACACTCACAGTAACTCCAGGACTTGGCAGGTTGAGTGGTTATCCTGCTAGAAAAAGCTAGATATCAGAGGTACGTTGTTCCTGCAAGTTTGGTGAAAGCAGGCAATCCCAAAGAGGGGAGATATTATCAGGGATCTCCTTTGGAGAAGATGACCAGCCTTCTCTATAAAGAGGCGATAGGAAGGTCCCAGCCCTGGGAAAGCCTTGTCCAGGCACACAATGAGGTACCCAGGAACCTGACTATGAGACATGCATATCTAACAAAACAGGTGATGTTTGCTCTACTTTTAAGCTGAATATCACAGCTAAAAATGTTGAGCCAGATTGGTAGAATTTTCAGAGATGCCCAGGAGATGGTGTGGAAAATGACTGTCCTTTGACAGCCATGTAGAACTGGGGCCCTGCTGCTTATTTTTGGCAAACTTGTTCAGAAGAAAAATGCTATGGATTAACCAAGAAAAGTACTATTTAGCTATCCTTTTGACAGTGAAATTGTGGTATTAAGGGTAAGAATACAACATAATCTCCAAATAATTTCGTAACATAATTGGATCTTTTCTGTATCATTATTTTTCCCATGTGGGAAGTATTTTCTTTTCCCACCATGGCAGTTTGGTCCCTGAAGGGATTGCAGAAGTTTTTAAACACGTGCAAAACAGTCACAGAGATTTGCACATACTGCTACGTGGCATTTTGGGTTAAGGGGTGCTTCATACAAGAAATAGACAAGTATAAAGTTTTTTTAATTTTTTTTTTCTCTTTGCCAGCCATCTCCCTCCCTAATGGTAGTATTGACAGTTACAGGATATAAAACTACCCTGCATCTTTATCTATCCATTTTTTCTCATTTTCTGTCTCTGACCACCTTTGAGAGAGCGTTGTTATAGAAAATGACGGATTCAGAGCAGCATGTCTCATTCCTAGGCCTCTTGCATTTCCTACGTTGCGTTCTACTGGTTTCTGTCTTGAAAAAGAAAAAGCAGCTTCCAAAATGAATTAATCAGGTTTGGCTTATTTTTTTCTTTTTTTCCCCCCTCTTTTTTAATGTGATTGAATTCACTGAATTATAAGAGAGATTACACTTCACCAATGTTTTTCACTCCCAATGCTCCTGCTGATATTATTTTTTTGCTTCTACCTGTAAAAACCAGGGAATTTTGTAGACAGCTTTCAGAGACCAGGTCTCATTTTGGCCTTGAAAACCATTACATACCTGCAAAGCATTCATCCAAAGTCCACATTTGAAGTTGACTGCTGTACACAGGTTGAATTCCTCATATACATATGCTTGCACTGATTACTACTCAGCAACTGGGTATGCAAGTGAACAAAGCATCACTAGCAAGCAGGAAGTTATTTTTGGAGGAGCTTGCCAGAGCATGAGTTTGCTGCACTGCTGAGCAACCAGCACGGCATGTCTGTCCTACATGAGGAAAAATTCACTACTCATGCAGTGTTCTTGCCAAATAATTGCAGCATGAGCCGATGGAAAGACTTGTTCTCAAATCTAGCTAAGCCTAAAGGACAGTATATGTTCCCAATACTGGCTGTCATTCTCAGCTGTTTGGCAGACAATGACCCAATATTTTGTGCCAGCATTCATGCAATTCCAGCAAAATGAGAGGGCTATCTAGGTGCAGGAAGCATGGGATTAGAGAAGCCCCTGATGAAGTTCAGCTGGTAGAGTAGGAGCTGCAGAAACTTCCAGTGAGGGTTACCCCTGCAGTGCACAGTTAGTCCCCAGCTCAGCACAGCTGAATCTGCAAGATTCGATGTCTTTCTAGTACCAAGTGGCTGGTTTTCATTCTTTCATCCACCCCATTGTTGTTTGGACAAAGCCTTTTGTGCCGTGCCAACTGCAGGCTGTGGTGGTTTGCCTTCACAAATCCCTGTCCTCTTGGGAGAGCCCATTTCAGATGCTTTGAAAAGAGGCTCAGACAGATTTTCAAGCTACCTCATCCATGTTGGGGACCAGCCCAAATCTTTGGCTTGCTCTTTCTTTCTTGAAGCAGCTCACACACTCTTCCTTATACCCAGAATCCCCACGGGTTAATTGATCTCCAGCTTATTAGAGGCTCCCTCAGCTATTGGTGAGGAAGCGATTTGCAATCACTCAGTGCCAAAGTAAGTTTTGAGCACCTTGAGGTCTCTGTTAAAACACTTGTTTTGATCTAGCTTTCCTGGCTGCTTCTGGTTTGTTTGCATCTTGCTATTGAGCACTTTGCTGGGTATCTCTGTCACACCTTTTGCCTCAAGTACAATAGTTCTTAGGGTGTTTGTAAGCCATTTTGTTTGGAGAGGGGAAACATAATGCAGTTTAATTTGTGTTGGCCAAGCCCTGCTGTCCTGAGGGAAAGAGGGATCAATTACTATGAGATTCTTGTTCACGGTCTGAAGCCCTTATGTGATAGTGGTTTGACTATATTCTTTCTTGTGGTATTACCTGAGCCTTACTAATCATATTTTTCTTGCCCTCTAGTCTTCCACTGCTTTTTTTCTTTCTGTTTCTCTGACATTTATTGCTTCCAACAAAACCCCAGCAATGTTGCTCCAGCCCTGAACCTATGCTGTTGTCCATTGCCACTTGAGCCCACAAAGTCATTACTTGTTTCCCAGCAATCCAGCACAGTGAAGAACTAATTTCTGTCACTTTTCTGAATGCAGGCTGAGGTTTATGCCCCACAGCTACGCTCATATTTGTGCTCCGAGGTGTTATGCTGGAGGATAAATCAGTACAAGGGATCTGGGTAGTCATGGCACCCTGCCCCATTGGTGTTGGCAGTACTTTTCCAGTCCTGCAATCAAGGTTTAGCTGGGATGTCTGGGACAAGGATTTCACATCTCATTCAGAGCTCAGGTTAAAGGACCTCACACTAAAGAATAAGTTAATGAAAATCCTGCTCCTCCCCATTCCTCTAAGCTGATAAAGTCGTAAAGTAATCTACTTGCAAGGAAGTGCATTAAGCAGCCTTTATGGGCAGTGACAGAGAGCACAGTAAACCTCATGGCTGGGCCACTGCAAGGACAGCTCTTTGTTGGGAGGAACACTCAGAAGTACCATCTTCCATGTCCATACACACTACTGCAATAGGGTTAGCTCGCAGTAAAAGTGTAATTAATGTCACATAATATAAAGATTTGCCATTTTCTCAAAGGACTTCTCCACCAGGGAGTTTTGGTGCGTCACTCAGTAATCTAAATTAAAATGACTCTGCCCATTCTCCAGTCTTGACCCCTTTTCTGCCTGTATGCTTGTTCCCGAAGATGTTTGTTGTGGGATGCCACTTCACCAGAGGGGGAATTAGGAAGACATTATGTCACAATAGTGGTGATGTCTTTGCCTGTTGGGTGAGAAAGGAAACAATATGTAACTTGCTTGGAGTTTTTCTTTCTCTTTAAATCTTCCACTATGCATTTTCTTACCAGACTGCCACATCTCCCACATTCCTTATCACTTGCTCT
This sequence comes from Callaeas wilsoni, assembly GCA_013398955.1. Lineage (NCBI taxonomy): Eukaryota > Metazoa > Chordata > Aves > Passeriformes > Callaeidae > Callaeas > Callaeas wilsoni. The sequence continues at coordinate 162,312 of VWPU01001253.1, read as the reverse complement.
TGGAGATTACTGAGGAAATAAATATCCATGTCTCCTTCATTTATTCTGCAAACAGCACTTCTACTTGAAGGAGGAATTCTAAGTTGGTTTTATTGACCAGTTTGCATGTGCACCTTCTAAAGGGTCTGTGCCAGGGCTATGTCTAATTCTTGTAGAAACCCTGATAGCAGGTGGTGTTTATAATTGCAGAAAAGCAGAGAGCACCACAGTGCCCACGTAACCACCTTCCACTTCCACCCCTCCTCTCTCTCCTCTCTCACCTTGAGCACAGGAGAGTATTCCTGGATTATTTGTGCCCCTTTAATCAGTACTCTTTGCAAAGGTTGCTGCAGTCAGCAAGAGACTTTAGTGGTTTTCTTTTGGGACCAGTCCTGATATTGACCTAACTCAGCTAGTTTAGCTGAAGAGGATAAGAGTATGCTTTTCCCAGAAGGTTACTGGGGCCATCATCGCTTTATGTCAAAGGTGGAAGTGCTCCTTGTGATGTCCATGTGTTGAAATCCCGAACTCCTGTGGATCCCAGGCTGAGCCTTCTCTTTTGAAGCCTTAACCCAGGCCAAAGCCATCCACACCACAATGCACAGAAATCAGTATGTGCTTCCTTCCACTCCCAGTACCACCATCCCAGACACCAGGCTTTGATGTAGGTAACTCCCCTTTACCACTGCTTCCCGACATTTCCTCACTTTCTCTGAAATTTGCCAACCAGTAAAAGTCCTTCCAGACTAAGAATACTCCTCTCCTTTTGGTTAACCATGCTGACCAGTGCTGCAGAGAACATGCTTTTCTCCAGTGTATCTGGAGAGCAAGGAAGGGCTGGTTTGTGCCATCAGTCTTGTGGAAGGCACTCAAGCTCAAATGTAACAGATTAAAATGTGAAAAGACCTTTTTTTTTTTTTTTAACCTTGTTTTCTCCTGTCTGCTGTCTCAATCCTGGACAGTCTGGGTGCTCACCTCTGTGACTTGCAGGGACTTTAGTTCTGACCCTTCAACTGCAGTCATATGAACACCAGTCATCTGGGTGATTTAATGGAGTGTGTGATCCTCTTGTTATCACGTACTATAAAACCCAGAAGTGGCAGATCACCTGGGCACATGGCAGGGCCTAGAAATATTGCCTGGCAATGCTGTCGCTCTGTTGCAGGCTCTCAATTAATAAACAGTTTGATTTTCTCCATCTCTCAGTCTATTGCCTAACACTGACCTGGTGAGAGGCAGCTGCAAATGGCTATTTGCATCAAAAGCTCCCCAGTCACTCTAGATGAGAGTGACCACATCTTTTCCCAGCTAATGAATTGCTCCCATCTGTGAAATTACAGCTACTCACTTTTGTTTTGTTTAAATCAAAACGGCAGGGCTCATGTGGCAGGCTGTCTGCTGCCTCCAGGTATCCAGCTCTTACACCATGATGCTGAGTTGAAGGCGAAAGGGATCACTGCGACTGTTGTTTTGTCATAGGCTGTTTGTCTGGACTTTGACAAGGAGCATACACAGAACAGCTCTGGCCTTGCATGAACCATCCAAGCAGAGAGGGGAATGGCTTTAGGGACCTGCTGGAGACCCGGGTCTTGCTGGCCCGTGATGAGTCAATGGAGATGCTTTCTGTGTAATGCTCTCCGTGAGTCTGACCTATTGATTGTCAGGAGTCTCAATAAATTTAGATCGCTGGTTTGTGTCTGCACTCCCTAAGCAGGGGTAGGACAATGATTAGCTGCAAAGATCAATAGGGAGGAGTCTTTTAATCGACCATGTAAAATGTATCCTTCATCACTGATGGTGTGTTAATTGGGATTTAATTCTTGAGGGGGTATTCTCCTGTCCCTCCCAGTTTTCTCTCTCCTCTTGAAGCCCTCGTTGAGAGATCCAGGGTAGCTTGAAAGTTAGAAAGATGAAGTATCAAGGTTTTAGTATTTTTGAAACGTGTATCCTGTTCATCTCCACACTGCAACTTTCTAAAAAGTCCTCTTTCAGTGGCATTCACTAACAAGAGTACATTTAGCATTCTGTTGAATGTTGATTAATTTCTCAACCAAGGACTTGGTGCCTGACTACTTGCTGGCAGCCACCAGAGACACACAAGTCTCTGAGATGCTGCCAGGTGCCCAGAGAGACAACAACCAGTTGTCCCAGAAACCTGAGACATTGACAGCACATGTATCCTGCCAAGAGCCTTCCAGCCATCCCAGTTTATCTGCTGGCTCTTGATGATGCAGCTGTCCTTCATACCCTTAATTTTCACCTGTGGCTCAGATTTTGGACAAGGAAGGGGTGGCAAACTCTTAGCCTGCCTCTGTGGTTTGGCCTTTGAGAGATTTAGGGACAAGCCACCTTGATCAGTAGGACAGCCTAAAGGAGTAATGTCTTTCCTTACTTCCTCAAAGGGTACAGTGCTTTCCTCAAGACACAGAAGTCTGAAAGGAAGAGAGCTAACTTTCTCTTTTATAAGCATGTAAGATGCATGGTCTGTTGGTATTTCTTTTTACATTGATTTTTTCTTTTTGTGAAAAAATCAGTTTCTTTGTAGGTAGATTTTCAGAGCAATGGCTTATCCTGCTTTCAGAGCAGTGGCAATAAAACATCTGTTTCAGAGTAAATCTTGTTGAGTCTGTGCAATAGGAAGAACAAAGCCAAATGTGAGAAGAGAAGGATATGATGTGGACTTTACCATAGGTCTTACCATGCTATAAGAGCTGTTTTGCTATTTTGGCCAGTCCAGCAAAGTCTGTTGCTGTGTCAGTCTGCTCCTTGTGAAAAAATTCGGGAGTAGTGCCTGTCCTCACAGGTCTCACCCCCATAGCAAAATATTTTTTAATCCTTTAGTTTCTTTTGGGACTTTCCAATTCCAGCCTTGATGAAATAAATCCTGTCACAGGCTGGAAGATGGAATCAGCAGCATCCCAGCTAAAAGCATTGGCATTTTTTCGTATTGTAAATTCTTTAATCTCTTTTAACAGATGACCTCTCTAAGACTATTGTATTACCTTCCTGCTAGACTTCTGACAGGTCTTCTATTTAAATAAACCAATAAATATGTATATTTGCAACATATATTTCAGTTATCCAGAATATCTGTACAGGGTATTTGTTACTCAGTAACAAGCTTACAATTAATATTGAAAATTATTGCAAGCTATGTGATTGTATGGAGATACAAAATTCTTGGATACAACATCCATGAAATTTCCTTTTTGTAGTTAAGTTGAATAATTAGTAAATATTCATACACAGATCCTGAATTCCTTCATGCTGCAAAGCAGTTTGGGGAATGGATGAGTAAATCATAGCAGCAAAAGGAGTCTGTCACCACAAACACAGTCATCTTCCATGTCTTCAAGGAGGACCCGTGGTGGGAAGCAAACTCAGCTTTGTGCCCCATCTCCATGGTTAAGCTGCCTTTCTTAGCACTGTGTACCTCCCCTTTCCTCTCCTCAGGCTTGTGAAAGAGCTGGTTGCAGTCTGACACTGCGGGGGACAGTGGGAGCAGAGAACATGTACCAGTGGTCCCATGAGCAGTGCCAAATCTGTGCGAGGGACCAGAAGCTTAGGGTGAAACCTAAGCGCCTGCTGATTCCTGGCACGGGGCACCTCTGTGTGGAGGCTTCTTGATGTTGTCCTTGTGTCCTCTCATTTGAAGGGAGGTCTGGTGGTGAGTTCCTCAGACCTGTCTTTTCACTACACAGCTATTGCATGTCAGCCACCAGAGAGAAGTTTCTCTTCAATACCCTTTTCCTAAGGGAAGGGCCTGGGAGGGAACAGTTGAGATTTTTCTAATGCTTTCTTCTGTGATGGGATTAAGTGGGACCTGCTCCTTTAAAAAGTGTCCCCTTCCCCATCATCCTCCCTCCTTCCAATTACAGCACTAATTTCAGTAATGGAGCATTAATGGAGTAATGGACTGCTGAAGCTGGCCTGAAGGAACTGTAGTGCTCAGCACAAATTGAGTAAATAAACCATATATTAGATTTCTAAACAATACTTTTAGTCTAGTCCCCAGGGAAAGAGAGTTGTCAAGACTTACTTAAGTCAACCCAGCAAAACGTATGCAAAAGATCCACCCATTCATACCCTGGAAAATGGCACCAGTGGCCTGAAGCATCAGCGAATCTCTCACATAAATCTCTCCTATCCTGACAGAGAGAGCTTTGTGTTGTTTACGTCTCCCAATTTCTCTTCTTTGATTTATTTACCAATAAGCAGCTTTGTGCCTGTTTTCATTTGTGTGCTGCTAGAGAGCTGTCCGTGTATGTTGATAGGGAATGACTTGCAATTTTAAGGAGACTTATCACAGAGCCATACAAAGTGATGGATGAGAGTAGTGCCTTAAACCATTTTCAGTCTGGGAAAGTCCTGATTATTTTTTTCTTCCAAAAGCAGCAGCCCTCTGTCAACATTTTTATTACTTTATTTTAAAATAGGCTTTGCACTGCCTTAGTCAAATAAATAGGAATGAGTAATGAAGTACTGACTATCCAGATTTACCCTACTGGCATCAGGGTGACCACTTGTAATTTAGTTACCCTTGAATGTGTAGGCTGCAGTTGAGGTTTTCCTAGGCAGTGTGCAAACAGGGTGAGAGCCAAACACAGAAGGTGGAGAGTTTGAAGCAAGACAAAGGCACAGAGTAGCAAAATGACCTTTCCACATCACTCCCCAGGTCAGTGGGAGAACCAGGGTAAAATACAGGACTCAGATCAATGCCATGTTTTCAGCAAACGTTTTGCATCTTGATGGAGCATGGATCATGAGAAGCCATAACTCCTACAGGACAGAATCTTGTGGGTGTTCAACATCCCACAAGATGATTATTTACTTTCTATGAGCTTCAGTGTCATTTGAGAGCAATCTTTTGAGCATTTGTGGCAGAAACAGGCAGGGATTTTTCTGCTTTTGTTTCATCTTAACACTGAGGCAGTCAAGAGAGAGTGAAGAGGGCTCTGGCTCTAGCTCTAATTTATATGTTTATTCAGATTTACCTTTGCTAAGAATAAGATAAACAATGGCAGCTTAAGCTTGATTTGAAAGACCGAAGATTGGTTTAGTCCTGTAATCAGACTGGAGATGGGGTCCGAACTGCAGGATTTTATCAGGGGCAGTTTTACGCAGACATCATTAATCTGCTTCAGATGTCTGACACTTAGAGCTTGGGTATGTTAAAATCACTCCCTCACTTAACCTCCGGATATAGCACGTGAAAGAATCAAAATCCACTGATGTACACCAGACCAAGACGATGTAGTGTCTCTCAGGGCACAAAGCAGTGTCATTTTGTCACACGGTGTTCTTTATTTTTTATTGGGGTAATTTTGTATGATACGTAGAAGAAAAAGTGTGCAGACTGTGCTGGTAACAATAATCAAGCAAACTTAGCCATAAAATTAATTCTGCTTTAAAACTGACCTGGTTAGGTAATTTGGGCATGCTTTGAGTATACAAAGGAACAGCATTATTTTTGGTCTGTGTAGGAGGATTAACATATTACTCTATGAGTAATTTGTTAGGTCCAAGCGGGTCTCCAGGAGTAATGAGTTTATCACTGAATGCTCACACTCAGGAATATGAAGAGCTTAGAAGGTGTCTGTTCAATATTTGAAATTGTATGCGAGTCTCACGTTTTAAGAAATAGAATTTATAATGTTTCCATTGAACTCCTGAGCTTACTGTTTCCACAATATTAATGCTCTTGAATCCAATCAGACTGCTGAACTCCTCCCTCAGTGCTAACCTCTTCCAAGAAGAATACGTCTAAGTTATATCGCTTGAAAAAATACTTAACCTGCAAACTTCAGATCCTCCTTTTACAAGGCCTGCATTTCTCTCCTTCCTCAGCATGAATTCCTGGAGAATTCTGATACTGCACAGCCCTTCACCCCTCCTTGATGCATGTATTACTCATCCTCTGCTATTCCTGCTATTCCTTTTCCTTGCCACTCCAAAGTTTGAGAAATCCATTTCCCTTTTCTAACTCTACCACTTCCACAACTGAGTCCAGCTACTTCTCTGCTGCTCTTCATCACATCCCACTGCTTCCTACCCTAACCTGCAAGCCTTACTCTTAGGAGTCCCAGCCCTGGATGCCACTTGATCCTGCCTTGTTCTTCTTCATTTCAACTCTGACCTCACCTAAAGCACTGTTAGCAAACACTATTTGGAGTTTTCTTCTACCAAAATTTCGAGCTGGTTCTTGAAAGCTTGGCAAGCCTTAAAGATGCACTGTACATGCAGAGGTACAACATATACAACATACTTCTTCTCTGATAATATTCTCAGGAGGAGCAAGGACCACCTTGATGGGAATTTTCAGTAAATGTGTGCTTAGCCTCAGACATCTGCCATGGAAACTTCATCCTGAAGTTTTGCAAGGCAGATGAAAATAACATTTTGTGATGAAAAAAAGCCAGGGAGCTTAAATAGTAGACTGTTGCTCGGTGGTTAGTTCTTTGGCAATTGGAGCTCACGGAGCTGCCAGCTTTTCAGCCTTGTGCACAGAAATCAGAGTATGTGTGTAACAACCTGATTAAATGAATATGAATGAACTTTTTCAATGAAAGGGATTCCAGAAAAACTATCCTACTTACACCTATAAATTCTGTGCTATTAAATTGCTGGTCTTGTTTCCAAAACCTTTGTGGTGTGGCTACACACACTGGTGAGATGACAAAATGATGGCTGGAGGTCCCAGCTTTTCTACTCTGTTTCCTATGCTCAGGAAAGGAAGGCAGTGGGGTTGTTAAGAAGATCCAGTTGTAGAGGATTTTTTTTGACATGGCAATTTGTTTGGTGGACCTGATCTAGAGATGTCTGACTTAACTGGGATCTGAGAAAAGACAGCCTTCTGTCCCTTCCCTGTCACGCACTGTTTGCATTCAGATGGTGATTTGAAAGGTCATTCTGTTATGTTCTCATTTTGCTTTGTGATATGGGACCTTTAGCAACTGCCAGGAAAAATACAGTTGTATCTAAAGAGTGGCTGATGAGTTTTTTGAGTGTTTTCCTTGTTTTGGTTTGGTTTTTTTCCTGAGAATTCCTAGGTATTTTGTGAAACTCCCTGGGTGCTATGGGAGTTTTTCTTTCCCCCACTCTATTGCTAAATATTGTTACAGACTTAATTCCTTTTAGCCTATCTAAATTCTGCTTCATATAATCCTTGTTTTCCTATCCAAAGCTGTGTTGTCATGTCATCTGCTCTGAAATACTTCTGTTGTCAAAGATAAAAACAACTGCAATACCAAAGAATTTTTTCCATCCTTCTGCTGAGAGTTTCTCTCCAGTGGAGAATGTGGAAAACATCTAAAAGATTTTTATGCAAGGTGAGTGGGTTTTTTTATTGTGCTCTAGTGTGTCTGGAAGAGGAGACCAGGAGTAAGATACTCAGTATGCCTGATCTGGTGCAAATGCTTTCTTGTTTTAGCGGAATAATCTTTCAGACACCTCGTGGGAGCTGTTTAGCTTGATCTCTCGGGTGGTTTGTATCATTTCTGTGGGGGAAGTTTGGATGCAAAAAAAAGTTGTTGCGTGTGTGTATTCATCTTCACCCTTCTTCTACTCCCAAAACGGAAAATTTGGCCAGAAATAGATACTCACCCAGAGGAAATCCATTGGAAGACAAGAAACCTCCTACAAAAATTGCAGCAAAACTTTGACAGGTTTGTAGCAAACCTAACTTTACCACTGTGACTAGAACAGTGCCCAATGTTGTCTGCCTTGACCCTTATTCTGGCCTTGGATTTCTGTTGGGTTTATTTCAAGTGTCTCAGCAGCAATTCAGGGTGCACAGGATATTTGTTTTTCCAAGACTAGATGGCCCATGTAAACGGAGGAGGAAGAAAAGAGAGGGTATGGTTTCTAACCTGGGGCAGTATCTTCCCTGCTATCCTGGCCTGAGTGGTGGCCCCTATCAGGGGAACACCTCGCAAAGAGACACCCCGCATTAGTGCTGGCTGCCAACCTGAGAAAAACCGTGGTGCTGGCCAGCTTTGCCTGCTGCTACCCCTGTTCCTCTGGTCCCTGCCAACCAGGCTGTTAAGACCAGGAAAAGCCATTGGGTAGGTGACAAGAGCCAAAGAATTTGCTGAATGTGTTGGGCTTGATAGCAGCTGCCCCTTGCCAATTGCATTCCTCTGCTGCAGGATGGATGCACAGAATACATCCCAGACCTTCCTCCCAGTGGGAGATAAGCTCTGGAGCCCTCCACGGAGTGGAGCTGCATGTGTCCTTTTCCCCACATAATGTGAAATTGGTTTTTCTGGCCTACTGGCTATGGGCAGCTGGAAGAGTTTTTGTTTTTATTTTTCGTTATTGAAGAAATTTTGATAAGCTTGCATTTAGGCTTGGTTACCTGGTAGGTAGCAGAGACTTGTGGGGTTGTAATTACTGCGTCTGGCTCCATCACTGAGGTATGGAACAGAAAACTGGGTTGTGGCAAAGGCAAAGGAGGGCATTAAGGCACACAATCCCACAAAAGATGCAGTGCAGTTTTCCTTCACCCCAGATGGCTGCGTGGCACTGGGCCATGGTAGGTGCAAGCCCAGGAGGGGAAAGATGATGCTGAAGAATGTGCCGTTACGTATTTCCTCAGGTTTTCCCTCCTTGGCAGAGCTGCACGAGGACCACAGACTTGGCAGGCATAATGCAGAGCTGCCTTCCCCTGCAGCTGTCCAGGGACCTTCCCTGGCACTTTGCCCAGCTCTGGGCACCAGGTGCTGCGGTGGGGAGAAGAGCTCTTCCAAAGAAACTTTGGGGGTATCTGTGCAGTCTGGTGGAGTGCAACGCAAAAGTCCCCAAGTGACTCTTTACCACACAGGGAGACGGAGATAATTCATCCTCCTCTTACAAGCCCTATTTAGTCAGGTACAGCATTGCACCTGCAGAAGCATCATTGCTTCCAGGACTAGAGTGAGAGCCCTTGCACTATGTGAAGTCTCCTAACAGGTAGACACCTCTGCCTTGTGCTGCAGAGACTCTCTAACTAGGCACAAATTGGGCAGACTTGAGACCCAAAGCAAAGGCATAGCAAGATCCTGCCATCATAACAACAGTGTTTATGGACTCCAGATTCTCAAGTTTCACAGAGATTTTGGGCATTTTTAATTTTTTTTTTTTTAAATATCCCAAATATCTGCATGGGATAAGTTTCTAAAATACAACAAGCTAGAAGAAACCTGAAAATCTTCCTCAGCTGCTGTTGTGCCTCCTTATGCAAACCCCACTTAAGCCCAATTTCCAAAGGAGAAGTAATACATGGAGTCTCATGGTGCACATTGCATAGTCTGTGTGTATGGCTACCTCTGCCCCAAAAATAGTTTTTAAAATCATTGGACATCAGGAAATAAACAGTTCAGAGATGTTTAATCCTCATGTTTCATGGCAGTAAATATCTGGTTAGAGGCTAGACAACCTATTCATGCCCCAGCTGAGGAAAATGGAGAAGTCAAGCCATCATAAACACCAGAGTTTTCAAAAGTGCACACATCCCTGGCTTTAAGAACCATTTTGGTCAACACTTTCTGTACATTAAACACCAAAAAATTTAACTGCAAGATGCAAATCTTCGAAAGTCAGTTCTCTTTTGTCCAAGTGTTTGCAGGGCTATGACTTCCTAAGATACTGGCTCCCAGAAAACCCTATGCACTTTGATCCATCAGTAATGCCTATGAATTTCCATCCCCTTTTTGGAATCTGTAATGAATGAGGCTGTGGCCATGCATTGTTAAAGGACAGGAAGGTCCCTCTTCCATTATGTTGCCTTTTCTTGTTCCTTCTGGGTGAAATGTAAGCCGCTGATTAAGAGCACTCTTCAGTCACAGTGCTTGTTTGCCTGAAATCCCTTCAGAAAATGATGCCTTTCATTCAGTATTGTTATTGAGTTTCTGCTGTGAGGTATAAAGTACTTTCCATCCTTCTGCTCAGGCAATGGGGAGAAATTAACTGTCGGTGGAAGCTGTATATTGTCAATGCTATTTTCTGTGATTTGGGATAGAGGAAGGAGCCAACAACACCAAAGATCTCAGAGGCAATGCAATGGGGAAACAGTACAAGCTCTCACTTTTCTTAACCTTTCTCACTTTATTTCCCCATTTTTTTCTCCAGTTGCACTATCTAGCACATGTCTAACCTCTCCCTCTTCCATCAATATTACTTCTGGCTCTTGCTCCGCTTTTCAAAGTCCTTTGGGGACCTCTATTTTGTCCTGTGTATCTGTTGTACTCTAATGTTACAGGGTGCTGCTGAATTGCTAACACTCCCATGCACTGCCACAGACGCAGGGAGACCTCACATCTTTCAGAACAGGACTATACCCCCAACACACTCCTAACCAGAAGAGCCAGGTGAGTTAGGTACTTTTAAATCTCATTTGCCAAGATTTCTCTTCCCCATTGAGGATCCAGCCCAGAATTGGTTTTTGAAGGAATTACGCCATTTTATGAAGTTGTCTTTTTTGTGTATCTGTAGACCATGATGATGGACATAAAGTGTTTCCTTGATTTATCACCCTTCTGCATCACACAAGCAGAAATATCTGTGATTTTTTTATCATATATATCTTTTTATAGAGTTCCATGTGTTGATCATATGTTGAATGTAATTTAGATATTTGGCTCTTTGCAGTCTGGAAAAAAAAAGGGCAACATTTGGCTGGAAAAGTCAGGCCCTTGGGAAGCAGGAATGGAAAGGCTCATAGGGAGGGGAGAGGAGGTAACTGAGGCAAGGGGGAGCCCTTGGAGAGTGGTCCTCAAACCACAACGTGTATTTGTCTTTGATGCTGGCAGAGCTGTACAGGCTCTACAGGAAGCTCTGCACTGCTGGAGGACTGCTTTCAGCTGAGACACTGGACCCAGGTCCTATTTTTCCTGGCTCTGGTGACTGTCCAGGAGGAAGTGAGAGATCCTATGACACTTTTTGGAAGAAAAGGACATGATCCCAGTGCTGTGGATAAAGTTTCCTGTCTGGCAATAAAATCTATTCAGCTCTGTGGATGGTATTAACAGGTGCCAACATCAGGCTCTACAGGCTGTTTGTTAAAGCTGCAATAGTCCTCAGCTGGTCTAATTCAGGAGAGCTACTTAGATGGTGTCATTGAAGGAATTTTCCCCTCTTCCTTTGCTTGGAAATTATTTCTTTCCTTTTTGGTTCTAACATAAGTTTGGCTGAGCATAAAAAATCAATTATATAATTCAAACCTGCTTTTTAAGGGTCGTGATATGAATCTAGTTTGGTACAAAAAAAGGTTATATGCAAGCAATTGAACATAGCCTGTCTAGTGACATATATTTCTAGAAAGGTAATGTAGAACACCTAAAGCTAAAAAAATTTCTGATGCGCAAACAGAAAAAGTCTTCCAGACTGACAGAAATAAATACTTTGAGAATCCAGTTACCAATGTCTATCCTTGAAAAAGGCATCATGATAAGGGGAGGGCAGGAAGGAGTGTCCGTGTCTGTTCAAGTTGATTTGTTGATTAGCATTTAAAGCATTTTGATATCTCAGGTGAAGGTCAGTCCATTGTTGTGTTTTTCCTTTTTGCAGTTAGCTATAGGCGATTTGTATGGAGCACAAAACATGAATAGCATCTCTTTAAATTAATACTGAGGTGGGTGGAAAGGAAGAACAAGAGAAACAAGCAGAAACTTATTTAACAGGCTGGTTGCTGAACGGTAGCAACGTGGCTTGACTCAAAGCATTACTGCTTTTAGCACATGATTTATTGCTAATGCCCCTTCCCATGACTGGCCTTCAGCCTTTGATGTCAGTAAACTCTGAATTAATTACTTCATAATGCAAAGTGAAAGTGCAGCAGGTTTGGTTTATTCCCTGTTGCTTCCTGAAGTTGTTGTGTTAACTTGCCTCGTCAGTGTTTGCTGGCTCTCTTACCCTCCCGCAAATCACCTTCTCATTTGTAAATCCAAAAAGCTGGCGGGGGTGCGCACACCCGTTGTGTTGCCTTGTAATAAATGGAGCCTTTCAGCCTGGGCAAGCGAGACTGATGTAGGAATGCAGGAGATCATATCTTGGGGGGAAAATCAATATTAAGATGTACAATTGCTCCCATGGTATTGAAAGAATTAGTTGATCTACATGCCAAATGACAGCCCCCTTGATAACAGGGATTATGTGTCCTGTCTTTCCAGGCTGTGCTCCGTTGGGGCTGCTCTCTGGGTCCCTCGGGCAGAGATAATCTAATTAGTACAACAAAGACCAGGTCGATTTAAAAAAATAAAGGGCGGGAGCGGAGTGGGGGAGTGGGGGGTGCCGAGAGGGAGGGGGATGTCAGAGAGCAGCAGTCCTTGGAAAAAGTTGCAGAGGAGGAGCGGAAAACTGGGAATACAAGTTAACCGTCAGTTTGGCTCCACAGACACTGGAAATTCAGACCCACCGGACTATTACCAGACAAACCCCGAATTAGCAAGTGCTTACAGCCTTCAAAAGCACTCATTTAATCATGCCCTTGGAAAGGAGGGAGCTTAGAAAACGAGGCGGCGGCGTTGAGCTGAGCAGAAAGGTGGTGGCTTGGACCCAGAGCTGCTTATCCACTTGCAGTCACAGACACCTGCTGCAAAAGCTGCTTGTAGAAAAATGCTTTGCCGCAGAAAAACCCAACAACCCAGGAACAAACAAAGAATCCAACACTTCTTTCCTTCACTAAATTATGCTTATGTGTAGACCTTTTCTTTTGTTTTTTGGCTGAATCTTGGGCAATGAAACTGCACTGCCCATGCTAAGCATGAGGTGAATCATTTTCCAGAGGACAAGGTGAGGTTTCAAGAGGCCTCCCTGAATGGAGAACTGGTCTCCATCTGTCACAGTCACACCAAGGCAGATGCATCCCACTGCCAGCTGCGCACAGAGGAGTGATTCTGAGACTCTAAGTTTCAGAGTTGTTTTAAGCTACATGACTAAGTGTCAGCAGTCCACTCCGAACCCAGTATCCAGCCAGCTTAGTTGGAATAAGAGCGGAGTTTTCCCTCCTGAGTGCAACTGTGACATTGGCTTTTGCAGGTGCTGTATCTGCTCTGTTGGTGCATCCTATCAGCCCCTCAGCACGTCGGATGGATGTGGGAGTGGGTATGTCCTCAGTGGGTGTAAACTGACCTGGATTCAGAATAAATCCCCTCCTAAATGGTGAAGGCGTAAAAGAGAATAATTCATGCCTGACACTGGGCTTGCACATGACATTTTTTGTTGACTTTTTGACAACAGGTGTTAGTACCTGAATATTTCAGTCTTGGTTTTGCTTTTAGACACACAGTCTTGATATCCACATAGAGTTCATGCAAGACAGACACCACAGCCCTGTGCTTTGGCAGTTCATTCCCAACCTTAAGGGCGGATCCTGGATATATCCTGTCTTTTATGACCATGTTCCTGAAGTTTAATTTAACTCTAATTCATTACCAACACACCTGAAGTGCTTTGGTGGTTGGATCTAGGATTTTTATGCAGTTCTCCCTCCAAGGCAAATATGGCAATTGCTCAGCCATGCAAATAGGTGCAGGCGTCTTCAGGCTGTATAATCTGATATACTTAGGGGACTGGATGGCTGAAGGAAGGCTTGCTCACATCTGGAAGTTGCTTTTTTCCTAAGGATCATGAGCACAAGGAGTTCAGGCATTCTTGCACAGCTCCCCACTGACCCTTGAGTTCATGTCATCAGACCCAATCTTGTTGTCTTGGCAAATATTCACACAAATAAGAGCACTCTAACAATGGGATCTTTCTTTTCTTAGCTTCCCTCTCCCTCTCCTCTTGTCCCTTGCTGCCTCCCTCTCCTACACTGGAGATAGAAAATTTGGAGGCAGCAAGGATGAGATCACTGCTTTGCAAGGAGTGACAAGAAAACTGGATGCATGATTTGGGGCTCTGCATAGCCTTTTCCCAGGGAGCAGATCTGATATTATTTCCCTATCCAGAATTGCACAGAGACATCAGCACTCTGGAGACAGTGCTTACCAGCTGCTTGGGGTAAGACTGTAGATAAGGCCCAGAGATGAGGAGCCACCAAAACATGAATGTCTAGCACAGATTTTGCATTCCTGGCTTTGCTGTATTTACTTACTTAAATCACCCAAGCTTATAAACCATAGTTAGCAAGGCATAGGATCATTACCCATTCCAGGGAAAGGAGCAGTCTGAGTCATGTGGGGGATGCTATGTGGATCCACATTGCGCTTTGCTTGAGCTATGAATATAGATACATGAATTTATAAACACCTTTTAGATTTGCACGATTCTTTAGTAAAAAGTTATACTGAAACACTGGAACTGGGGGCTCCGGATTTCTATGGATTCCTGCATCAGTGCTGCTTCAAAGCCTAACTTCAGGTTACTCCCCAACTACATGTGCTAGGATGTTCCCCTTCCCAACACGGTACTTTTGTGTTCACCTGGAAAAAGCCCACATCACCACACCTGAGCTCTTGCCAGCTGGCACGCTGACCTGTCTGTGTTCTCATGGATGGCAAGGCAGCCCCAAAACAGCCAGGTGTCTCTTGGATTCATGTTATAGCTCATCCTTCAGCAGAGGTGCTGACTATATGCCCCCCTTGTTCCTCCACTCACAGTTTTCAGCAGAACTGCAGGAATTTCCTTCACTGACCGTCTGGACTCAGACATGTTTTTGCAAGCGTGTGCTCTTTATTTTCACAGAAATAGAATAAAAAACAAACCAGGAGAAGGAAATTCAATAAAAATTACATTTGGTAGACCCAGAAAAAAATTGATTTTTTTAAAAGAAATACTACTATTTAAAAGCCCAGATGCAGACATTCCTTACTATCCCACTCCCACTGAAACTTAAAATTGAAATCACCTAGGACTCAGTTCCTCATATGTGTGTGGTTTGTTTTCCTTTTTTAAGATCCACAACAAGAAGTCTGTCAGGCATTTTCTCAAGCATCTTGTACAATAATCTACAATAATTTTTCACAATATAATTTCTACTACTCTGATAAAGTTTTAGTTTCTAAGGCATTGGAACATCTTGGGACCACTTTTTGTTTGATATTTCACCTGTCATTCACACCACCTGTCTAGCTGGAAATTCAAGATACTATTGCCAAATAACAAGAACTCATGCCTTGTTGTGGGGTGCTATGGCATTTATATCTCTTGGAAAGGCACCTTCTTTTGCGTAATCATCAGAGCAAAATGTGGGTTGCTACATAGTCTAGTAAGCACCTGTATCAGCTGAGGGCAAAACATTTCACTTCATCCATTTCTCTTTCTATAAAACTTTGCACTTTGATGTGTGATGCTTTCTTCTGAAGGATTTTGCATCAACATACCGTACAACTGCTCCTTTGCATGTTCCAAGTTTAGTTCCTTGCTCTGGCAGACAGTGTAACTCTTGATACAAGCTGTAGTAAATTACCATATTATTTAACAATTACTTACAATGCATTCCCCGATCATTTGGTGCCTTGGGATATTGTGCCTAATTGCAGGTTTAACAAAAACATATTGCGGTCATTATGTCATTGTGCTATGAGAGTATAAAGAGCAAAATAGAGCAAATCGGATAAAACTGAGTGAGACTTAGCTGTCTGCATGGGAATGTTAGGAACAGTGTCTCTCACCCTTGCAGACCACAAAGATAATTTCATGACTACTAAGTAGTAGTTGGTTTAAAAAAAATCTATTAGGCAGTGTCTCCGCTCTCAGGGGAAATGTCTATCAGCAAAACTGATTAGAGATAAGGGTAAGCAGATGTCAAAACAGAAGACCACCAAAGAACTGAGGTCCTAAAGTCAATGAACAGAGATCCAGCAAGTAATAAATTTAGAGTGGATTGCTGTGCCATGAGTGGGGGGCAATCCTGCCCTTCTTTCAGCTCCAGGGAGAGTTTTGCTGAAAAAAAATTGCATTCTTTATCTTATATGGGAGAAGACTGCTTTTACAATCATTTTTCTGAGTGGATTTGTATGTGTGCATGTGGTTTGTTGTTTTGTTGGTTTTTTTTTTCTTCCCAAAAATTGTTTTTTTAACCTTAGGAGTGAATGAAAATTAGAAATGTTAGGGAGAGTAAAAAACTGTGAGAAGATGTTCTGCAGAATTTCTTCCTTTTTCTGTCACCATGGAGCAGCCAAATTTAAAGGATCTCTTTCTGCAGAAAGTACTTCTCCATAATACTCAGTTTTGCCACAGTTTTCACCTGAATTAAGTCTCCAGTTATGGGACTACACAAATTTTTTAAAAAAAAAACAGTAAAAAAGTTTCACGAAACTTCCATTGTTGGAACAGATATGTGAATTTCAGTTGTTACTGAAAGAAAGATATAAGAAAATATAGGCTTTTAGGAAGGAATTCATGAGAATAGATCACTTTATAGGTCAAAAATAATTTTATATGTCAAATTATTTCTGTGGGTTGACATGAAATTTTTAATAGTTTGTCACACCCACCTTGCTTGTCCTTAACTTCATACATGTAACTTTGTGCTGGCCTCTCTTCCCTTGTCCTTCTCTGCCAGCCAGAGAGGACACAAAGCCCTGCTCTGCCACTCCTTTTTCAGAGATGTGCCCACATGCATTGAATGGGGCTTCAGGCAACCTTTGCCAGCTAATGGAAAAGCCACTTCTACATTGCCGTGCAAGGCCTGTAGGAGAGTGTTTCATAGAATCACAGAATGCTTTGTGTTGGAAAGGACCTTGCAGATCACTTAGATCCAACCTCCTCTACCGTGGAACACCTTCCACTAGACCAGATTGCTCAAAGCCCAATCCAACCTGGCCTTTTACCACTCAGCTTTTCTTCTCCGTCAAAAAGATGAGACTTTTATGTCAGTCTTCTCATTTCTAAATTTCTTCTCATTTCTAAAGCACTCAGGAATGTTCCTCTCAGCCAAGCTCTCAGAAAGACAGGCCCCCAGCCAAAAGCTGGCATCACTTAGGGCTGGATCTAGTCTTGTGCACATTTGAACATACCGAGGTTTTTATTTTCCTATAATTAGAGCAGCTCATTTTCTGCTTGGGTCTCCCAGCTATATGTGGGGTATTGTACCTGACGTCTCCAAGGCCTCCTGCATGCGCCAGGCAGGCAGTGCCCAGCAGAGCCTACCAGATGCCAGGCTGCCCTTGATGCAGGCTCTGAACTGACTGCATGCTCTTGCTGAGATGAGACAAACTCTGAGCACACACATGATCTGCTGGGAGGCAGGCAGGTAGAAGGATACATGTGGGGAAAATGGGAAGCAGGGGAGTTCTAGATTAAAAAGATGCTATGTGTTAATTTTTTGTGGGACTGATACTCCAGGGAGATCTATCCCCATACCACTTGTAAATGACTAGTAGCTGCATTGTTGTCCCCAGGCAGGAGGGGTTTTGCACGGTTGGCCTCCATACCTGGGTGACTCCACTCCTGTTTGTGCCCAGCACTGAAGCAGGACTTTGTTATCTGATTTCTGGGATGTTGGAGGAACTTGTTTGGTGGTCCTGCTCCTCTCCCATGTGAACCTCTGCCTGCTTCCTACCACCACTGCCTGCAGAGGGTGTGATATCCTTACCCACCTGGCCTGGCACATGCCTGCCATCCTGTTCCTTCTGAAGAACACCAGGAAGATGAGCAACAGGACAGGCAAGTCCCCACCACCAGAGGTAACCCTATATATGCAGCCTTTTCCCTTTAGCCTTACCATGAAAGGAGCTGGGAAAAGCTAGGCAAATCCCAGGCAGATGATCTGTGCACTTTGACAGCAGCTTTAAACCTTCCACAGGAATATCTGCCTTGTTTAGCTGAACAAAAGGCTAACTCAAAACAGGATAATATTTATTCTAAAGCACGTTTTGCCTCCTCTGGCAGTGCTTGCAACAAGTCAGGGTGAATTACAGTGGCTGCCCTTCTCAGATCAGTCTGTACCTCACTTCTGCAGCAGCTGTGCCTGCACCACAGTTGTTTGATGATCTGAGATGTCTCAGATCTTTGTTGAACTGATAACTTGGGTTTGTTCACCTTCTTGTTGTCTAAGAGCTGGACCTGGGTTTCAGCCTGCCTCTACCAGCCAGACTCCTCCAGCCTTCCAATATCCATGCTTCCAGAGCCATGATGCCACAAGGGAAGATTACATCTGTCTCCACAACTACTTCTAAGAAACTGGTTTTCAGAACACAAGTTATCCCTATCCCTCCTTGTCTGATGCAAAGGCAGGGAGAAGCTGTCCCATTCCCAAGGCACAACCTTGATCCTTGGGTGTTTCTGGCCCTTTGGAGGAAAAATGCCAACAAAAATAGTAGGGGAAAAATGTGCAAGCTATAATTGTTTTTTTCCATTTGTTGATATTTTTCTACACAAAAATTCAGAGTTTCATCCCTGCTGCTGTTAGTACTAAAAGAGAAACTGATGAAAGCCACAGTAGATTTGCTTCGTTGGATACCATAATACATCATTCAAAAGGTGAGTTGCAAACAGTGGTTCTAATCTTATAACATTAACCTCTGCCACTCCTCCCCCCATAATCCCAGCCACTTTGAAAAAAATCTATCTTCTTGTCAAATAAGTGATTTTTTTATTGATGTGATATATCCAGCAGTGAAATGGATTTTCCTTTTTACAAGGTATGACAATTTTTGCTATTAAATATTTCCATTACAGGAGGGTTTGATTGATTTGAGAAGCGTCCTAGATAGTAACAGGCTGGTCAAGAATAAATTTGCCTGAACATTTATGTAGAGTGCTGTTTCTAAGTGGGCTAATGCTGTTCCTAATAAGATTGTGTAATGTTTGGAAAAGTTGCTTCTTGTAAAACAACTGCAATATTATATCATTTTTATATCCCTCAATTTGGCAAATGCTCATGTTTTTCACTTTTCCTTCTGGGAGGAGTCATCCATATGACCTGAAAAACTTTGGTCTTTCTTAATGACTCAAGTTGAAAGCAAACAATAGTGGTCTGTGCCAAATATTGATCTGATCCCGGAAAAGGCCGGCCAGCTGTGAGCTACTCAGAGTGGAAACTGTACATGGTTCAAACTGCCCTTTGATAAGGCTTCATCACTTCTTGTCTTATTTGTGAGTCAAAAATCAGAGATCTGCCTTCTGTGAGGAAATTGTGCTGCTCTGCTTCTCTTTTGTGTGCTTTGTCCTGAGCTCTTCCCTATGTACCTGCTCCATCAGCAGTTGCCAGATAACAAATACCTTGCTTATTTCGACTTTTTTGTACAAGTGGAGAAAAATGAATTACTGAAGTGAGTTTCTCTGACAGATGCTGTACAGGGTGCTTCACCCACAGATATGACCTCTGTGCTGAGCTGTGAAGTATCCTTTCTTTTGAGCAATGCCTACTCAGGTGGAGAGCAGGCTTAGTGGAGCGGGATTGCTGGAAAAGTCACCACAAAGACATGGCCTCAAAGAATCTCTGGGGAGAGTCTGATCACTTATAAACATGAGAGGGTTTTCTTCTGTCTAGTGCTAGCACGAGAGCCAGGCATCTCTCTCCCCCAACATTCTCTCTCTGTTTTTGCCCAGAATCAATGACTATGACTTCTCCATCACCTGCGTAGTTGCCATAGTATTTTCAACTTGTCTCTAGAGGCAAGTCCCATGCAGAGCTGTTGCAGATCTTCAGGTCCAGTCCAAAATGTGGAATGGCAGTGGCATTTCTCGAGACACCCCATGATGTGTCCATGACACCCACATCAGTTTTCCTGTTTTGCTGAGGGAGACAGACCCACAGTGAGCAGGTTTGGTGCCTGGTCCCCAAACCAAACTCCCCTCATCTACCTGCTTGGTCCTGCTCAGCGGGGTCTGGGAGACCCCAAACCAACCACCTCTTGGTGCCGCTGGGACCCATCACCTCTCCTGCATTTTGGATGCACAGTCCTATGCGCATGTACCTCATGAGCGATGGGTGTGGCCGTGTGGGGCAGCTGCCATGGCTCTGCCTCGGGCTCCTTGCTGCCATCCATGCATGCCACGACCACAGGCTGGGACCAGCACCAGTACGGAATCACTGTTCTCAATTACAGCTATTTTAGTGGAGACTGCATCTTCCATGGGAGAAATTATCAGGATTTGGGAAATGCCAGACAGAATCAACTGGAAAAGCATAAATATTTTGTTGGCATTCCCACACCGTGATTTTAATGTTTAAGAAGTTTTTTTCCCTCACTCACACAAAAAGACAGTTGATGCAAAAAAAGCACAGCTTTAGCCCAAAACGGTCCGTTCTGGATTTGCATAGTACTGTTATTTTTAAGAGCAGCTGGCTTACCTCCAAACTCATATGCCAGAGGCTGAATGAGCTAAATTTAAATACCAAAGTATTTCAAATGGATATTTCACATTAACAGCAATCTCATTTATTTTAGTTTAGTGTTTTCACATAGTTTTTCAAAGTTAAGCTAAACCCACTATATAAAAATGAGTGTATCATTAATTTTTATAAGAGTTATAAGAAGCATATGTTTTAAAGCTTCCTTTTGTAACATAGCGAAGTATACTGTAGACATATTTATTTACATAATGGCTGAATTAGAAGAAATTTTCATATGGAAAAATGCAGCAATACCAAGTAATGGTTACCACAACGTTAAAAAAATTAATGATATGGGGTGACAAGAAGCAGAAAAAATTAAAAAATGAAATGAGAGGACGTGATTTTTTTTTAAGTGCTTAAAGTGAGCACATTTACACTCCTATCACAAAGCCAATGGAAGCACAGCATTCTACAGGAAACTTTCATGAGGAATTGCAAAAAAATGTTCTGTGAAAGAATTGAAATATTTC
This sequence comes from Callaeas wilsoni, assembly GCA_013398955.1. NCBI lineage: Eukaryota > Metazoa > Chordata > Aves > Passeriformes > Callaeidae > Callaeas > Callaeas wilsoni. The sequence continues at coordinate 141,600 of VWPU01001253.1, read as the reverse complement.
ACCTAGAAAACCAGATCTTCTTTAAAAGGTGAGAAATGTTGGTTTTAACTTTATTATTCTGGTCTATTTGCTGTTCTTTTCGGTTCAGTTTTGGTTCAGGTTGCATTTTTTTAAATGTAGTTTGTACTGTGTATATAACATATGTAAATCGAATGCTTTAGTATGATATAGCAATAAATGCAAAGCACACAAATGTAAATGTTTCTACAATAGCAAAACAAGAATGGTCACAAAATAATCAAACATCTTCTGATGAGAAAAATTGTGATATATCTCAGGTGGTGGCAAAAAAATTCATTTTCCTGTAAGAAAAAACCCCGCTAGCAGCTTATCAGCTCAAAGTTACCACAAAAATTATTGAAAAAGGTTACAGCCAATAAGTTACATCAGCACATCATCTTACTAGAATCAAGTCAGCAGCTACTGTAACCTCCTGTTGTTTAAGGAAAAGTTTGAAAGGAGCCTCAAAATGTAATTTGTTTTTATAGGCTTTCAGGGCTTAGTAACTGTAAGCTTGACCTTAACAGGAATTTGAATTACCAGTTAAAATAATTTATAGAAGATGCACTAAAGAGATTTTATATATATAAAAGACATATGTTTTCTTCGCTGCCTTGACTGAAGAGCTGTTGTTTTTGTAGGCATGTGTACTTATATTTTGTGGATAGTTTCATAATCTAAGGTTTTCAGCAAGAGGGTAGGTTTTTTACATCAGGTATACATTTTGAGGAAAGCACAAGGGTTTCACTTTTTTTCTCTGAAAATTGGAAGAATATCACCAAGATTTTGCTTTCAAAAAGCCTCTAGGATTGGAACTATTGTGTCTAAGACCAATTGGTCCTAGTACAGAACCTGAACCTGTCGTAAGCCATTAAGCTGGAGCTAAAACCCAAATAATCTAGTGAGTATATCAGGAAAGCAGCAAAATCAGCTTTGCCCCACTGTTTCAGGAATTTGTTTCGATGTTGAGTGACAACTCTCTTGACTTCTCCCTGCAGAAAGTTGTGCAATGTCCTGCTCAGTGAAGGCATGCATTCCTGGAAGAGCGGAGGTCCTGAGAATGTCAAAAGCTCTTGAAAACAGGTCCAGTTTCCACTTTGCCAGACACTATGGCAAACACTGCTCTGAGAGCTAATTTTGGATAATGAGCAATCAGCAGGAGCTGAACATCCTGTAAGTATCTACAGCTGAACACTCTTAAAAAAGATTGGGATCACCCAGAGCTTTTCTCCTGGATGTTAATATGGTGATTAAAGTTTACAAGAGGCCCATGGTTTTATTTTGGTCTTGTCACATCCAAAGGCAGCTAGGCAGGAAAGCAGCTTTAATGCATCAATATTTTTGGTCACCTATGTGCAGAATGCCCGACATGCTTGTGTAGAATAACTGCTATATAAATTTAGTCATGATTGCTGTATAAATGGCGTAATGCAAAACGTGTGGCAAGATACTTGAAAATATTACTTGGATAAATAGACTTTTACTGGCACATCCTCTTTAGTCTGCCAGAGTGTCTTGAAGTACAAATCTTGTGTTGTATGTAAAATAGATACACTCACAGATGTTTGTAACGTGCAACCATGTGCCCTTGTCACTGTGAGAAATACCTCCTCCGAGCTGGCAATGTCTGCTGACAGCACTGTATACTAGCAGATCCTGTCATCTATTGTTATGGACGCTTTTCCCCACAAAAGTCAACATGAGACCTCCTACTTGCATATTTTTGTGCAAATGTCTTTGTGAGTGTACAGAGATGAACTGCCAACTTTTGGAAGGCGACCTACTCAATAAAATATGTAGGGTTGTTTCTTCCACTTCCTGCTTCTGTTCTTTCTCACCTTTGTATTTAAAATATTGTCCTGAACAGAGAGGATTCTAAGTGAGTTTTATCAAGGTCAGAGCTTGTTGCTGTGGCACAGATTTGAACACAAAACTCTGTAGGTATCTGATTCCCAAACATATTTTGAAAGCCATGTTTACCACCAATAGTTTGCCTGTAATTGTGGTCAAATTTCTACTTTCTTTGTTTCATTGCCATTTTTAGAAGATTCATCCAATTTAGCTAAATCAGAAGTTAATTTAATTTAATCTACATTTAAAAGGGTTCTGTGAACAATTTTCTTTGTTTTGTTTTGGATTATGGTTTTTGACTATTGAATGCAAAGCTGAAAACAACTTAGGTTTCATGAGGATGAATTTATATATTTTCATTTTTCTCTCTTAAAACACTTCAAGCTTACTTTTGAAGAAATTAGTTACTTTTTAATTCTTTTTTCCTTTTCTTTTTCAGTAAGAAGAAAACGAAATCTCATGGCAGTGGTAGTTTTTATCTCAGAGTGCTTAGAATGGTCACTGTCACCAGAAAGGATGCAGGCATGCAGAGCAGTTGCAGGGCTGCAGGGCTAGGACATGCTTAGGGAAAGTTTTCTCTGGTTGGGCCGTTTGACCACGTTTCACCATGTACAAAGCACCTGGGTTTTTTGTGAACTGGCACTCACCTACATGTGGCATAGTTTGCCAGAGGTGTTTGTTTGGTACCTCTCTCATACACACTATAACTCTTTCATATAGAGTGGAAAGCAACTGTAGAAACTTCTGAAACACAATCTCCTACATCAATTCATAATTTGGCAGTTTGAATTGAAACCCTTTATATGTGCTCAACTAACTCGATAAATACTGACGGGCACTTTCTTTAAGACCCCTCTTGGACCTGAGGGGATAAACTCCTTGTCTACATTGCCTGGCTATAGGCAGTTGGGGGATGGCCAGCCCTGACTCGTTTGTTCACCTGTAGGTGTGTATGGGCTGTTTGATATGTTCCCAGGGCACCACATCTGGGTTTCATTTGCTGGTTGCTTGGTCTGGGTCTTCTGTACTTTTATATAATATACACCAGCCTTGTGCCAATGTCCCAGGTGTTGTGGGACATGTCTGTTGCCTACACAGGGGCAATTGAGTTGGGCCACATCCTGTCCTGAGTTTCGAAGACAACTATCTTTAAATGTTGATGATTACAGCTTGATTACCTCTTTTTCTTTCTCATCCTATTTTATCTTGAGCAATGCAGCAAAAAAATAGTTGTCTAAATTATTTTTACTAACATTTGTGTGCACGCATAATATAAGCAAAGGGATGACACTACATCTTTGTGGGAAGGTTTCTGTGGGCAGAATTGCAAATAAGTAAGGAAACAGCAAATTGGAAAGCATTTGTTATGCCATTTGTCCCAATTTGGTTTAGAGTTATAAATACGTAGGTTTTTTTATATTAACTGCTGAAATTCTTTGTGTAACATAGATGGATGTGGGGAAGAAAAACACAATCAAGAGATTCATCTTGGTAAACAGTTTCAACAGATGTTCTAGAAGAACTGCTGAGACAGGATTCATGCTCAGATCTGGGCTGAATCACCAGGATGTGAATATATTCACCGGGGTGAATGATACACAGACGTACTGTTAAGATCAGAGAGAACAGAAACCAAAGGAGAAGAAGGTTATTTTTTTATTGCAGAAAAAGAAGCAAACATTTATGGGATGTCAACTCAAATGCTGAACTAGCTTGATGATTTCATAGTAAGACTTCAGGGCAGGGACCGAGTTCCTCCAATTTTGTGCCTGCAGTGCCAACTCACATCTTGGTTCTCAGGCGATCTCAGTTTTAAAGGCTATGTCCACTTTAAGAATATTGCAGAGTGAGTCTTTTATTTGTGTTCGTTCTTTTGCTGCTCTGCACTGAAGATGAAGCCGCGATGAGAGTCTGGTTCTCAGAATGGAGTTACTTTTGATAAACTTCTAGTGTCCATAAACAGGATCTTGCCTACTGTGTTCAGTGTGGAGAAGGTCAGCTCTGCATGTGATACCTCTCTACATTTTCCTCAGTGATGAGTCAGCTTAAAGGTTGACTCATAAATACCTGGCAGGAAGGAATGAAGAAGACAGAGACAGGCTCTTTCCAGTGGTACCCAGTGACAGGATCAGAGGCAATGGGCATCCGTTGAAACACAGGAGGCTCTGTCTGAACATCAGGAAACACTTTTTCACAGTGAAGGTTACCAAGCACCGGCATGAATTGACCAGGGAGGTGGTAAAGTCTCCATCCTTGGAGATACTCAAAACGCAGCTGGATACAATCCTGGACAACTTGTTCTAGGTGACCCTGCTTCAGCTGCAGGAGCAGACCTGAGTGGTTCTGATTTTGAAAGAGCTCAATTATCACAGATTCTGGATATATTTGTCTCAAAATTTTGGAAACATCCAGAAATTTCCTGCAATTCTTGAAATATAAGGTTCATTGCACCTTCTAAACCTGAGAGTGCTTTTGTAACATAAAAAGCTTTGCTGTGAAGCACTTATTTAGCCCTTTACTATGAACACACTTATGGTTTGCAACTCTGAACCATGAAGAATGGTCATATGTTTCTAGGTCCTTGTACAATAGCCGCAAACACCAAGAGTTATTAATGGTATAGAATGGCATATAGTAAAAACATGAAAAGTGAACCCAGAGGGAAGCCAACCATTAACTTCAGAAGCAGAAAAGCTTTTGAAGTTGGATATTTGCTAGCTGTGGAAGCTTCATCAACTCCTTATTATTTACAGTTTGTTCTCCAAATGTGATGCTGGTAAAAGGACAGAACAGCTGGAAAGGGAGTGATTTTCTTGCCAGGTCCGTGGACTTCTGATTACAAACACATGACTGCATGACATACAAAATTGACAGGGTTAGCAAGCATATTATGCTGAAGGTATGTCACCAGTTCTGTGAGATGAAAACACTTGCAAATAACTAGCACTACAGCAAAATTTAAAAAGCCAGTCTGCAGCTTATTTTGCACAGAAGGAAATAGCTCATCACATTCTTCCTTGGTTTCCTAAATTTTTCTAATAGTGCAAATTAAAATAGATGGTGCGTGGGAGTCTGTGTGTATATGCACACAGCGTGTGTAGACAAATACAGATATATATGTACACACCTGCATGTATTTCTATGGAACCAGTACATGCAGAAGGCTAGTCACGCTCTCTAAACAGTGTACAGGACTTGGCCCAAACTGTCCTGCCTGTGTGAAAGAAATAGTTTAGAATATATCAAAGAAATAAAGAAAAAAGACAAGTCACCCATTCAATGAAATCCCAGAAGCTGTGGCAGGATTCATGTACTTCATTGCTAGGTAAGCTGCATTGCTTTTCAGAATGCTCAGAATTAATATCCATTACCTAGCCATAATTTTTATATATATATGTAAAGTCAAACCCTATACGATTTAGACTGCATTACTTTCCTGCATACCTTTCAAAAAACAAGCAAATAATAACAACAAAACGATAATTTGCTGTGTGACAGTAAGAAATACTGTGTTAGTGGTTTGTGTTGCATCAAGGTGTGCAGTGAGGTACACAGTGCCTGCTGTCCAGCTCCCACACTGCCATACCAGCAAAAACCACACAGAAGTGTGTGGTTATAAAGACTGCTCTGCAATATTTTTGCAACTGCTCTGCAGGACAGAATGATACATACTTTTCAGTAATTTTATACGTCTTTAAGAATAACAGCCACTACAGATTTGCACACACTCCATTAATTATAAATTTTGGATTTTGAAGGCAGATATGTTACTGCTTGATTTTCACTCAAAATATTTTGCCATTCAGATACACTTCTCTTAAACATCATTATGTCATTTTCACTTTTATGTTACAGATAGATAATTTTAAGTTCAACTGTACTGGAGTTAGAGTAGGTAATGAATTAGCCAAAAACTAAATTGGAATCACCTATGCCCAAAGTTATCTCCAAAGACATAACACAGTTAATAAAGCTATTTTAATGAATTGGTGCTTAATTAAACGGTAATTTTAACAACAGCATGAAGTTCCTTTTTAGGTGCTGTTTGGTAGAAGAACAAATGGCATCAGAAAAGTTGCCTCTTTGGAGCATAAATAAATGTAGCAAAATCACAGGCCAATGGGAAAGAAAAAGGCTGTCAAGAGTCTGTGAAATCAGATATGGAAAATCCTACTTTTATCTCCCCCTGTTGTTAGTCACTGCTCTCCATCTTTCTACCTTCCCTGCACATTCAGCAAGTGCCAGATCAACATTAGCCAAAGGATTTTTCCACTTACATCCATTCTAGCTGACAGGGATGACGACAGCCTGTTATCTGTTGCCGCAGCTCCAAGGAGCCTCAGTCAGGGATCCTGTGGCGCTTGAGTTGATACGAAATGTAGAGACAGTCTCTTGGTCTGCCTCAGAGCAGCTGCAGCCTAAATACTTGTCACATCTCTCACTCCCCAGGCAGCTGCAAAAAATGGATCACGCCAGTGTTCGCACACCCAGCACCGGTAGTGCCCTCAGCACTGGGGTGCAGTGGGGTGCAATGGAGCACCTGAACCAACAGACATTCATTTCTCAGTCCTAAAGCAGCACTGGCAGTACTCTGCTGCTGGTGTCACCTTTTAGCTAATATTTGAGTTAAACTACCAACTAAGTTAGTAGGCTGATTTTCCATCAGAGGTACCTGAGAAGAATCGAGGTAAAATTACCCATCTCATTTGTTATACTTAATCCAAGATGCATGTTGCTAATGGATACCTGTATTTCCTTACTGGTATCCATATTGGTATTTCAAGGAAAATAACCATAACCACAAGCTCTGCTGTTTGTTTGAGGGGTTTTTGAGTTCTGGTGGTGCTTTCTGAGTTGTTCTCATTTTTGAGTTTGTGGTTTATATTGCTACATCCTCAAAAAATGTATATAATAAGCAAAACACCCTCCCCTTGGAAGCCATTTATTTTCCTTCCATATGTATATCCCCACGTTTACTTATGCTTATATTTAACATAAATAGAGTAGGTCGGGAGATAGACGTGAGGGAGAAGGTTGTGTTTTAAAATCATTGGAGACAGAAAAGTTATACTCCCTCTCTTTAGTAATAACAAAACAGTGCTTATAACTCTTATCGAGCAGTCTGTGCAACGTCTACATCCTTTCACTAATTTCAACAAACTGTCCCAAGGAGTGGGAAGATTAGCTGTGGGGTTGTTTATTCTTGGTGGAGTTATGGACACGTTCTCCATGAGTGAGAAAGAGAGGAGGAAAATAAAATCTTGTTTATAGCTATCTGATCTGTCCTGAGTTCTTGCAGTGGGAGAAAATAATGCCAAGGGATTTAAGATACGAGCAGATGTGGTGCTCTTCCTGATGTTGCGTTCATATTTGGGGGATTCACACCCCTTAATTTCCTGCATCCAGAGAAATGGCAGCATGGGGAATGTTATGGAAATTGAACAACCACTTCTTTAAACATCCCACGAAAGCCCACAGTGTCCTGTATTAAGTGTGTGACAATTAGTGCCTGTAGTTAACGCATGGATGTTAATTACATGATCGGCATTAGCAAGAGAAAACCTCTATTACTAGTCTTTTTTTTTTTTTTTTTGCTTTTAGGCTCAAAAATTTACAATTTCCTGTCTTTCATAAACACTGATTTAGACTTCAGAGCCTGGATGCTCATTGAGGGGTTTTCACCAAGGCAGGAATAAAGGATATCTTATGTAAGCATCGGGAGATAGTAGTTGATCTGTACATCTTTTGTTTGATATCTGAACTGAGAAACCAGAACAAAAAAATTTTCAGGATTAGCTTTAACTTAAGTGGAGATAATGTTCTTTGTGGATTCTAATTTTCTCTGTCTCTCTCTGCTTTTATGTGTGTGCGAGCATGCGCACACATGCTCAAATACAGGTTCTTTGGGTGATCTTTGCATGATTTTGGGTGGCATTCTCTTATAATTGAAAAAATGACTTTGAAACAAAATTATATTTTGAATTGAAACAATTTTTTTAAAACAACCTTAAAAATATTTTTGTGAAATATATAATTCAGAATTTTTTTCAGATATTTGGATCCATTTTCTCTGATCTTATTTGCTAAATTCCACAGGGTTTTACAGATAATTTTGGTCAGTGTATGATTGCAAGTTTCAGTAATTCCATTAATGTGAAAACTTTGCTAAGACCCACATGGGTACGGATGATAAGGATTATAGGGAATTAACAACTGTCTTTTTCATGATAGATCTATACACCAGGTAGTGAAGGATAACTGAATTAAACTTTCAGGTCACAGGGGAGATCACACTACAAAAAGGCATTGTAGACTATATACTGAGGGGGCAATGTTGGGAGGCAATCTCAAATTAGAAGCCACTAACAAAAAAATAACAAAATGGCTCTTTTGCTGTTAAACCTGCTTGCATAGATTTTCTCCTGTCCACAACTTGGTTTTCCAGTTCTGCATTAGGTGCACTACACAGTAAATAAAACTCAATGCAAACTTAGCTACAGCCCCGCCAACTGAGTTATGCCAGATTTTTGCCAATGAGCCTGACCCCATTGAAACTCCACCTATATATGTGCACTTATATAAGTGAGAGTAACTTTGGTATTCGTGTCTGGAAGGTATAGCAGAAACCTTTGCATTTCTTAGTCTTTTCCCTCTCTGGATTTTGCCAGCAAACAGCAGTAGGCTAGAGGCCACTGAGATAGGCTCCACATGGAATCCCACAGCCAGCAGCTCTCACCAGGGGCAGGAGCTTCAGAAAGGTTAGGAGTTGTTTTAATTCTTTTTTTTTTCTCTTGTATTGCTGAGGGAGTTTGTCTCAGCCGTGTTTATCTGGTGTGGAAGAGGAAGCTTGCAGGCAGCATGATGCATGGGCGGCGAGTGCCGGCATGAGGTCATGGCGAAAGGGAACAGAGCCCGGCTGTGTCGCACGAGCTGGGGAGAGAGCTGCTGTGGCGCGGGGCGGCCACTTTATCAATTAGGTAATGTCTGGGGGAGATTGGGCGGGAATTTCATTACATTGTGTTGGGCCGCGCTGCTGATGTGTTACCAAACATCTGTGAGGGACCCTGCAGCTTCTTGGGCAGCACGGGCTCAAGCTGAATCCTGCTGCCACGACTGAGCAGAGAGCAGGGGCCAGGAAGGGGAAGAATGATAACTTACCTCCAAAACAAAGTCTAGGAGGGCTTTGCCCTTGATGGACTTCCCATTGAGATCTGCGAGAGATGCTAATCTGTGCATTGTGTGACGGAGATGGTGGGATGAAGTGTTCATGTGTGCTCTGCTATCCCAGCCTGTTGCACATAGCCCTGTTGAGCAGGTATCTTTGGAAAGCCCACTAAGAGCCTTTGTAAAGTCTTGGGGATTTTTTCACCCACTTTTACCTTTTGAGAAAGACCAAAAAGCCAAGAGATATGTGAGAAACAACATGGAAACTGTGGTGCCAGCCTTCCCTTTTAAAATGGAAAACTAGTGATTTGAAAGCAAACTTACTGTTAAGGGCCAGATCAGCATTCTGATATCTCAGAGCCACCATAAATAAACGGTCTAGTTCTCCCAGTACTCCCATCAGAAAGGCCTGTAAGCTGTCCTCCACTCACTCACAAGACAATGTGCATCTCTCAGGGATGGTGCAGCCACCATGAGCCGCCCCACTGACAGAAAGTGTCAGGTGTCCACTCATTGAAGTGTGTGCCCTGTAGATATTCCTAGCTTTGAAATCACAGCTGATTTTTCTAACTCAGCCTCAGGGGAAGCAGCAGAGGAGCAGAGCTTACCCAGTTCCCGATCCCGGTGAGCACTGGGATCTCCATGGTCCCCGCCGTATGCACTGACTCCCGGCGGTGTTAAACAATGCTTCATGAACATGTGCAAAGCAATGTGCCCCCACCCAAGAAGCCAGAAAATTGCTTAAGTGACACATTTTGTGTTCGTTCTTCCTCCTCCTGAGTGCCAATGGGTGCCCAGATGAGGGGGAGCAGCGTGCCTGGGGGCTACACAGGGGCTGGTCCTGCACCCGCTGAAATTCAGCATAAATCAGGATTAGTGCTGCGGCATCTGGGGAGCTGCGCCAGCAGGGAGCTGACACGAGAGGGAAATCAGGCCCTGTGGAGCAGGCTTCCCGAGTGACATGTTTATTCCTGCCAAGCTCCCATCTTTTATCCCCTGAACAGAGCAGCCTGGTAAGCCCCTCTAAGTCTCTGGTATGCTAAACTGATATGGGAGCCCTGCTCTCACTCTGCTGGAAGGCAATGTGGTGGAAAGGGACAAGGACTACATGTTTTGGCATTGCTAGCCAAGGCCTTCACTGCCCATTCAAGCATCCAGAGGTGCCCTGCCAAGGGGTCAGCTTTTTTTCAGATCCCAGACGCTGTGTGCAACCTGCTGATGGAGAGGGAAGGAAAGAGAGGAGGGCAATGGAAAACTGCTGATCAGGGGAAATGCAGCCCTCCTTGTCCTCCCTCCTCCCCTTCTCGCCTGGGAGAAATTGATTTAGGAGCTTTTCTTAAGTAAAAATTTCATCACGAAAGAGCTTTCTTCAGAGAGCAGCTGAGAAATTGTCTCGCCCCCCCCCCCTCTTATTTATGTACATATATGTGTATGTTTCTGTTTAGGAAGAAGCACCTTTCCTGACTCAGATGGTAGGAACTCAGACTAAGGGGTTTATTTGCTATCCTTCTCTGGAAAACAATACAGAGTTTTGTGCTTAAGGTGTCACAAAAAATGGCCAAAATGTCACTGCCGATATCTGAAAATTTCTCATGATGGATTCTAAGGAATAATAACCTTGATCTTTCCTCTGGGCCTGGAAGGAATGCTTAGGAGACAGCAAGTAGGATTCCTAATGTTTTCAACATCAGAATTTCAATAAAAATCAAGGAAATCCACAGGATAACATCTACCCTTAAAATCCATGGTATTACTGAGATGTTTTGCATTGCTTCTGAATCCATGCTCATCTTTCTAGACTTTAAACACAAGATATAAAAGCTGTGTCCTGATTCTTTCTCTTGTGTGTGGACACCTGGGCAGGGCCATTCTGAAGGACACAGATGTTTCTCCAAGATACTGAGGGACTCTACATCCTTTCCATGGAGTGTTTCGTATGGTCAAGGCCTCAATGCTCTGTGTTGCACCATGATAATTAAACTATGTTTCTAAAAATTCCTTAGAAAAAAAGTTACTCCTGTTCGAAAAAAATCAGGTCAAACCTATAAGTGAGTCCAGGTCTACAGAAAGTGAAGACATTTGAACCTTCTTCAGTAATTAGGGAGGTCTTGCCACACATAGAAAACTACCCACTGGGACACTTCTAGAGACTTTCAATATTCAAAATGGTAATAATGAGATACAGAGACCCTACCCTGAACTAGACATAGTAGAGCTTACAGGAATTTTCATTACAAAAATCCCCATATAGAACATTTGGTGATTTTCTCTTTGGCCCCACAGGAAAATGAAGACAATTTTAGCTGTGGTAAAATCTTACCCTTACCTTCTTGTAAATTTCCAGCATTAGTCTATGAGACAAGAGTAGAAAAGCATGAAAATTTTTTTTTCCCTATTTCATTTTATTTGTTGCTTTTTTTCCCTTGAAAAAAGTCTCAGGGTATTAATTCTGATTCCCTGAAGAGAAAACATTTTAACTGTTCAAAGAAGACACTAAAACTGGAAATGTTAGTTTCTCTGTTGCAACTTTATGTGAAAACGTTATGTAATTATCTGCTTTTCTAGATTAAAAATCAAAGCAAAGACCTGCAGAAAGGTGAGAGTGTCTTTAATTAATACCATGGAATGAACATCTTTCAAAACACCAGGTAATTTCAGAGCTGAAGATGAGCAGTTTAACTGAACAAAGAATATTTCCTGAAAGAATTCATTGTCACTTACTGCCGGATTTGTAAGGAAAGCACGCTATTGAAAATGGTTTAGCTGCAGGATTTGTGTACAAAACGCAGACAAAAAATGCACCACTTTGTCAGTAACTGCTGTTTTAAGAAAAAAAAAGTAGTACCTAATTTATACAAATCATTTTGCCTTTGTAGATGATCATGTAAATGTATTCTACTTTTTGTGAGAGTTTAAAGGAAGATGAGATTTAAATATCGAACCTGTAGCTTTCCTAGAAATGAACTATTTAACAGCTCTTTACTAATATTAATACCTGGATATTAATACCAGAAGACATTTGGAACTATTGCAGAGCTACCCCAAATAACAGTCAGGGATTTCCCAAAGCTTGGAGCACTCCTTTCCCTTGTGTAGCATAGAAATAGTGACAGTGGCTGTAGCGACACCCCTGCACAGCCCTTTGGCTGTAGCCTGCTGGGGTGAGCACGTGCAGGTTTGGAGTGCACGTTGCTGCTACTTCCTTAGTGCGTACTTATTTAAAATTATATTCTTTCGTAAACTGTCCTAGCAGTAAATTCATTATTTGAGCTAATTGAGGAGATTAAACCTAAAAGGACCATGATACAGCAGTTCACTAACAAAGAATCATGTTAGGGGAAGAGTCTGATCTTCTTTCATGATGAAGTATCAACTCTGTGGGATATTAGCTCCCAGCAAACAAAGCAAAAGAGACTGCAAGGCTGGTCACCCAACCAGATGTTGACTGAGACCCCGGGGACCAGGAGGACCAAAAAGACACATGTTAGAGGGAAGTAATAGTTTTTGGGAATGGCAGCTCAGGAGATATCTCAGAAGAGATGGATAATGGTCTAAAAGTCTGCCTGAAAACCATCCAGGAATAGATATATAGATCTCTGGCATGGCTGCATGGGCAAGGAAAGGAATTTGTCAAGGTAAAAATGAATGATCTTTTTCCCAAAAAATATCCTCTTTCTTATCAAATTAAAAATCAATATTAATACCTGGATTCAAATAATACATTCAAAATTGGGAATTAATGGAGATTTCTAAAGTTGTAGAGAGAAAGGAAATCATAAAGCAGAGAAATTTGGGGATTTGTACACTTTTTCAAGAGATGGGCCAAGAGTCCTTGTGCTTCACAATAAATTTGGTTCTATTTTAAACTTCTCTAAAAACTCTGTCAGCAGACCGGGGTCGGTGATATTTTCCCTATTTCTGCCCTCATGGAACCTAGGTTTCCTGAAGAACATATTTCACTTGCAGTACTCCCATGTTCCACTGCAAACTCTTATATTTGATCTTTCCTTGAAGACTACAGGAGCCATGTGTACTTCACAAATACTGCTTGCAATGATAAAGCTGAGTCACAGAATGGTTTCCAGGACCTGGATCACAATTAGCCATGCTCTAGGCTGAAGAACAGTTAATACAGATATCTCAGAATAAGTATTTGTTCATCTTATTGCACAACATTCAGTACCCAGTTTGCAAAAACAGAACGAAAGAAAGCAATACAGAAGCAGCTGATGAACAATTTCTTGCTATCTGCTGCAAGGGAAGAGCTTACACAAGCCCAAAGACCTGCCTGTCATTGCTTTCTTGACATGATTGCTTCTTCTCCCAACCTGGTGCTGCTTATTAGGAAGCAAACAGAGATTCCTCTGTGTCTGAGGGCAACAGCTGTGAGCTAGAACATAGCAAAATGTCATGCCAAACCCATGTCCCACCTGATCCAGAAGGAGTTTCTGCTCCAGGTGTCTGCATCAACACCCATCGCCTGTAGGAAATCTTCCATCCAAAGAGATGGAGAAGGGCTCCCCTGCACAAGTGCTGACCTGGAAGAAAACAAGATTATAAGAAGCTTGTAGTGAGCAGCCTTTGCTGAGAAGATTTTGGTACTCTGTGTAGCTGGATAACAAGGTATTTGTCACTTGCTGTGCACAGGGAATTGGTGTGGTGGGTTCATTTGCCTGTTTGGGGTACGAGCATCATGAGTGACAGCAGTATGTTTGTTTGCTGGGCTCCTGCTTGCACAGAACGCTCTGATGTATTGTGTACATGCCTGGTGTATGTTGTCCTCCTGTGCTGTTAGCATAGCTGAACGGAAATGGTAACACCAGCGTGTTACTGTCCTTGGTGCAAGTGCCAATGGGCACCTAAGGTGTATAAAAGTAATAAATGGCCCCTGAAATCCTACTTGCCTGCTACCTCTGGTGATGGGAAGCTCTCTTGCCTGCAGCCCTTTAATTAGTGTGCTATTGAATACTCAGGTTAAGTTGGGCCTTTATCAACCTTACTTCAGTCCAATTAAGTCTTCTTAATTTAAGTTATATTTTATACGATGGAGGACCAAAACTTCTGCTGGCCCCTTGCAATCTGTGTGACACTTGCTAGTGGTAGTTCAGACAACTGTAAAGTTATTTGTTTTCTGAGGTGGGGTTTTGGTTTTGATTTTTTTAACCCTTAAATAAAGCTAAATTTCAAGAAGAAAATATATTCCCCTCTTTTGATAATTTCATGAAATTCTTTGCCTTCCTGGTCATATCTGCCCCATGCCTTGAAATGCTTTTGCCTATTGGCTCATGTGTGTGCGTGCACATATGCCTGCTGCAAATTTTTGTGTGTGCATATTTATATCTTGGTGGCTGTGTTGCCAAGGAGCTCTGAAAGAAAGCAGAGCTGAGATAACTTCTAATCCACCTTTCTGTGATAATGTGGCGCAAGTGAAAAAAGCCAGGGGTCTTTCTCTGCTCTAGGTTTGGTAGACTGGGGCCTTTAACAGGCACTTGGGACTTTTTTCTTTCTGTCTCAGGGTTAGTGCTTGGCAGGGCAGAAAGCAAATATCTGGGCAAATGGAAACTGTAGGCCTTTGCTTGAGGAAGACTTAGAAACTGAATGAATGTTTCTGATTGGGTCTGGGCAGATGGCCACTGTCCTGCTATCTGCGCCTTCTATCAAAGTGCTCTGTTTAGCTCTCCTTGTCCACCCTTTTGGAAAAGGGTCACAGAACTGGAGATTCTGTGAGTCCTCCCTGGGTTGCTGTTGCTTTCCTGGTTAAGAAGAGGGGTGGACATGAAATGACTGTACTGTCCCTCAGTACAGTTTCTCAGTTGTGGAAGTCCCTGCCCTTGGTTTCTGTTGCCGTGGAGGGTCTCTGGACTGTTTTCAGAGGCAGTAGGAATCCAAAACAGGCAATGACCTCTTGGTCCTTTCTTTCAGCACAGAATTTTGTTGCTTTTACTGAAAGCAGAGCTCCAGCTTTCCCTGTCTGGCAGAGTGTCCAGGCTGTTGGACCATCCTATAGCTTTCTGACGATTTTTTCTGCTTCTCAGAAACTCTTCTTTTGAGTTGAGACAGCCATGCTCCAACTGAAATGCCTGATGCTTATCCAATACCTTGTAAAAAACAGGTTTGTTTTTGGAGTAGGCATTGTCTGAGGCAAGTGTTCTTCATAGCAGAATTCCTGACTTGGCTCCTGCCTTTATTATTGTACATAATATAATATGCTTCTTGCTAACATGGACTTACAGAGCTGTTTTGCTGATATTACCCTTGTGCAGCAAATAGAAAGAGACAGCTTGACAGAGAATCTTTGGGGAATAATTAATTTTTCATTTTGACAAGGGTTTCAATTAAGTGTGATACTCTTCTTCATCTTCTGAATATTATGAATAATGGGCCAAATGTTCCTATGGTGTAACTGCATTAATGACCTCAAATAAGATGTAAATATACGCACTATCATAGGAAGTCTTGTCATCCACAGGCTTTTTAGGATGTTCTGTGCTTTTGCCTTTTCCATTTCCATTTGTTGTCTGGCTTGGCTTTTTGGAGTATTATTAGACTATAAAAATAGATCTAGAATATGGAATGCACACTTGACATCTAACTTGTAGTGTTACTGATACGATGATATGTTCTGTAATTTAATGCTTTTTAATGGATGGATGCCAATAAAAAGGAAAGGCATCCATACTGGTCACTTTATTCTCGATAAAAATGTAAAGTAAGTAACAAGCCAGGTGACAGTTTTGTTGTACAACCTTAAATTAAAAGACATCCGTGACTAATTCTGCAAGTTTCTGACATTGGGGTATTTGGTTTTGCAGCCTTTCCTTTCCACTACTATGACATTTGGGTTGTAATTTCCTACCCATGTAACATTTGCAACATATTGAGAATAGTAAAATGGGGTCATGATTCGTGCACTAGCTAAGCTCAAGATGTAACTTATAAGAGGTCAGAACTCTGTTATTGGTATTAGACTGCAAAGAGCAGTCTCTGTGCTGATTCCAGGCTTCAGAAGGCCAGTGTGTCTTCTTTTTTCACCTCCTGTTCAAAAATTGCTCTTTCTAGCTGCCGCTCTTCCTGCTGATGTGTCCACATCTACTTCTGTATCTCCTTTCCTATGTGCTTTCCTCATTCATCTGAGCTTCATCTTCCCGTCTCCTTCCTCTTCTCTGCTTATTCACCCCTTTGCAGCTTTGTCAGGCTGCTCTCATTCTTCTCTGCCAGAACATTATCAAGGGAAGCAGAGGGCACAACACAGGCAGCTGCTGTTTAGCTCTCCTGTCTGGCTCCACGGAGACCCCAGATAGACAGGAGAAAAGAATAATTGCAACAAGCATTTCACTTGGCCCTTTAGCCCTGGGATGGTCTGTGGAGACAGTCTAATCCAGTTGAATGCAAGAACTGAGGGAGGTTAGAGCAAGGGACCATCAGGGATCTTTGCAGACAAGCTAATATGTTCCAGCTGAGCATTTGTGAGCATTAATTTATTTTTGCAGAGGCTTTGAATATGAGCAGAGGCAGAAAGCACTTTTTTGATGAGATGACAAGCTACTTCCCAAATGCTAAGCCTCCACTCTCGAGCACAGGAGACCTCAGAGCTCTGCACATGGCTGAGAGATACCCCTTCATCAGCTCTCCATCACCAAATTATGAAGTTAAGGGAAGTCTTACCTGGGGTGAGTGCACTGAAATATTTCAGAACGGCAAGTGAGTCAAGATTGCTAGCAAAGTGAGATTCCTGCTAGAAAGGCAGTCTGTGCAAAACTCCTGCTATTGCTTATGGGACAATAGGAGGAGAATTATTGCCATCTTTGTTTTAGTTGTCTCTGCTTCTTTGTGGTTCCAACAACAGCCCCTTCTCTATCATATACACTCCTTGGTTCTTCTGCTTGTTTCTTTTTTTGAAGCACCTTTAAGACATCTCAAAACCACTCCTGTGTTTCAGACCTTCAGACACTAAGGAAATGACGCAACTGCTTTATGCCGCTTCACAAGACTATGGTGCTGCTTGCCTGAGCGATGTTGAGTTCCCTTTCTCCCGTGACTGATACACAGCTCTTGGGACATGATCAGCTCCCGCCTGGTCATCTCTGACACCATGCCTGTCTTCCTACTCTCAGGTGAAGCTGTGGTGGTGGTGACTTGATTCCTACCTTGCTGGTACTTCAGACTCCCTTCTCAAGTCTGATACCCAAAACTGTCTCTTCATGCTGCTCTGTCTGTTGATGTGCTCATAGGATGAGAGTGAATTTTTGTGGTTGATATTGCAGGGTGATGAGAAAAGGTGTTGTTATGTGTCACTTGAGCCAAGTTTTTTGCTAACCATTATGTTACCTTGGGGATACTATGAGGGGCTAGCAGAATCTTATCTTTCAACTTCAGAAACCACTCTCTCTGAAAAATATATCCTTCTCAGGCATTCACATGGATAGCTGAAGTCATCGTGATCTTTGCAGGGCTGTGAAACATACTGATGTCACTCTACTATCCAAGTCAAGGATGCTGTGATCCTGCAGGGACAGATCTGGAATCAGGGCTCTCCCTTAGCATCTCTTTCTACAAATGTGCTTGCTTTCTTCATGGTTTATGGGATGGAATCTAGACCACAAAAACTTTCTAAATGGAAATCCTGAGTATATGAATATCTCTTGTGTTATGGTATGGGCCTTTTGTACTGGATTGGTGTCTAAGCCTGCTCTGTACCTGTTCACCAGAAAATGTTTTTCTTTAAATAATTGTCCTCAGGATCTGACTTAAGTGAGTAGAAATAAATGTGTGCAGTTAGTAGGTGTTGTGAGAGGAAGAGCAGAGCCTGCAGAATTGCCATAGTTCCACTGGCTTCCTGCAGGCTCATGTTCTGGTGACATAAAAATTAAAGATTATCTGAGTGGGCAAGGTTTTCAAACATTAGGAAAACCATAGTGAGAAAGTGGTTTTGGACTGTCATAACTATACTATGAAGTGAATCAAACAAAACCTGCATGCTTGAGGAGAAGGCTTTAATGTGAAGTGATACCTGCCTTTAGCAGAGTGATTCTCAAGTCCATTCAAGAAGACAAAATGCTCAGATGTGGAAGAATGAAAAATGTAGTGTGTGTGTGTGGCTATAGAATAAGCTTTTGTTGCAGCTGAGTAGTTATAATAGAGTATCATAACGTAGAAAACAGAGAAAATATTACATATTTTAGACCCATATGGGAGAACAGTGCAATATTTGTTAGAGGTTGGACACTGGATCTATTTAGAAAAAAAAGAAAAACTCTCCTTGGAATTTGACATCTGCCTGGTAGCTGGATCCATTCCTGCTTTAACAGCCCACACAGAGCGACACTCTGCAAACACAACATTGTCACCTGAACAATTCACTCAACAGCTTGCTGTGCTGTCAATCACAGCAGACTCATTTCTCTTCTAAAAAAAATTTTTTTATACCCCCTCATTTTTTTTCTTTTGTCTCCAAGTCTTTGTTGATGTTGACAGCTCATCCTTTGGCCATCATTCATCCTGGCTACTGCAAACTTTGGAGAAAATAAAAACCCTGCTCCCCTAATCAGATTAGAGGGCCTGCAAATTGAATTCAGCCCCTCTCAGTGTCCCCTCAGCTGGCTGTCATTAGGAGCAAAGGCTGGCCCTTGGCGGAGGTCCAAACACCAGCTAACTGAATTTGAGATGCTGGAGTCTTGACAGGCCAACGAAGGTAATTGAAGAGCTGTGGGGATCTTGTAAAATTTCAGGCAGGAGGGATTACACTGGGAGGATCGTTGGGACCCATCAGTAAAAAGGGACAGAGCACCGAAAAGCAGCTCTCCTCATTGTTAAGACTGACACAGATTAATAGAGGAAAAATATTGAAATGCAAAAATGAGGTTTTTGACTTACTGACTTTTTTGTCCCCTTCTCTGCCTCTGTCTTGACTGAATGCCCAAATCCAAACATCATTGATTGGTTGTAGTTAGAAATGTCCGGAGGCCTCAGCCATTCTGTAAACATGCTGAATTAGTAAATGCTGTGTTTGAATAATATTAGTTCTTAGAATATTAAGAACAGAAAAGCAAGATTACAAACTCTGCTTAGATTTATTTTCTGAAGTATCTTATCCTGGAGCCTATTAAGTCTTTGCTCCATATAACTTTGCCTTCCAGTTCAAGTTGTCTTGCTTCAGCTGAGACCAGCTATTTCACAGCAGAACACCATGTTGTCTTGGTCACTGATGTCTCTCCTACCACTAGAATTTGCTAAATATATCAAGGTACCATTAGAATTTGCTAAATATACCAAGGCAGAGGGAAAACTCTTTTTAGCCAGTGTTCCAGCACTTGTAAGTACTTATCTTGGCAAAAATAGTTTGGATTTTATCCACACGTAGAAAGGTTCTGATGGGGAAAACGTTAATGTTCTGCTCTGTCAATACTTGTGGATTTGGGATGACTTTAGCAAATTGTCACACCAGTGGATAGGTGCCACAGATCCCATAGATATACCAGAGTAAGACTAACTTCAAAAGAGAATAGCTGGACCTAACTGGGCTCCTTGCGATGCAGTATGCAGACCATGGAAGAGAAGAATTCCACTGTAAAAATGTCAGGTCTTTTTAAAATATCTAAACTCCAACTGAAGCACATAGGTAGACCTGTCTTTCCTGGGCACAAGAAAGTAACACAAAATGTGCAGATGCTCTCCCTATCTGTGCACCTTCCCATTCCTTTTACAGAGGAGCAAGCTGATCCCAGCAGCCTGTACCCTTGATCTGTTTGATATTACAGTTATTGGTATATTGATTGCATCTTTGATTAGAAGCCTGCATGTTCATGGCTTTTAAAAGTCGCACTCTTCCCTCTGCACCATCCCCCAAGAGAAAAAAGATTTCCAAAAGAAAACCACATTTCAAGGACTCCAGGGCTGACACACTCTCAGGACACTTCATCTGTTTCTCAACGCAAGCCCAGCTCTATGCCAGCTACACAATTTTAGCTGAGCTACTGGTGCATATTTGGTCTCTCACCATTTAGCATTGTTATCAGCTGCCTCAGCCTCCCATCCATCATTCGAAGTACAGTTTAGGAAACCAGAATAACACAACATACATTACAGGCAGTCTTCAGCTTCTGTAGACTTGCACAGCCCTAGGGAAGGCAAAGGAACTATGCTCATGTAAAAGCAAAAAATAAAATAATTTTTTAAGGTCCTGTTCTGTTCATGTAGTGTTATAAGTAGGACCAGAAGTGTAACCTGCTGCTGAAATTGTTGACCAAGGTCCGACTGCCCAGAACTTCACCAGGTTATATCCCCTTCCAGTACTAAATGTTTGCTTTGGACTGGTTTAATATGATAATGGGGGATTTAAGACTTTAGCTTTTCTGATCATTTATGTGGAAGACAACATGATGCCACATGATATTCTCAGTGTGTGAGTCTTGAGTCTTCCTGTGGTTTATAAGAATTTGTCATTGTTCTTCTACTGATGGCTGCTGCATAGCTGGGCATATTCCTTGTGTACTGAATGGGATCTGTGCGAGGTAACAGAGTTAAACACACTGTAATGTGTTCACCACCCATGGGCTGATTTAAGGGTCACAGAGTAGCCACGGTTTTGGCACTTCCCAACTTGCGAGTGCTTAACTCCATGACCTGCCTTTTATGTATGTTCCTTTCTATTTTTCACTTTAGGATGTGGGGTAATCTTCTGAAGCAGGGGATGAAAGGAGGAAAGAAACATGCAGGCTTATCAGTTGGAGAAGGTAATTCTAAAAACAATTGGAAGTGTGAAGTGTGCTCTCTTTCAAAAGGGAAAATGACTGGAACATCTCCATCTGTTGTAGGACATCTGAATTTTCTAGGGAAAAGAACATTTTTCTAGTTAAATTTTTAATCTATTTTAAAATTTAAATTCGAATTCATTTTCTGTCTGAGTAATTGAAAACAAAGTCCAGCTTGCTTTATTTTTAATTTTTTTGGGGTGAAGGGGTGGGCAGTGTGAAAGGCAGGAATGGTGTGTATAACTGTCTCTTTGCCATGGGTTTTGGGAGGAACATATTTAACATGGTAGGTGCAGAAGTCATATGACCTTCTTAGTTACTAGAAACCCACAAGGTACATTTTACCTTGTTGGTAAATTTTACCAACAAGGTACATTTTATCTTGTTGCAGGCAGCTTTTAATGGCCCGAAGGGGCAGAGAAGTCAAGTCTTCATAGCTTAATCTGCCACCAAGAATCACTGGGTTACATGAAAGCTGAATTCTGCTAAAGATTTACAATACAGATGCAGAGGCCTCTGGATAGTCCCAGGAAGTCATTGATTCTTCTTCATTCTGACAGATCTGAAATCACTTCAGGATGATCACAAAGGTCTCAAAGTAAGTTTAGGTAATCTCTGCTGTTGAATGACAGCCATGCCCTTAAATTTGCCAAGTTTGAAAGCCTGAGGTAAAACATTACACTAAGTGCTTTTCAGTACTTAAATATGAGTATTTGCTCCCAAATAGCAACATGGAATAATACCCCAGAAGTTATCACTGTACTTGAATGCATTGTATTTAAAAAAAACCAAAACACAGTTTTTAAATCCTCTGGTACTCAGACACCAGTGAGAGATTCCTGATAAACTAAATATGGGTAGAGGACCCTTTTGTCTTGTCCAGGCCAGACTTTATGACTTCAGACTATCAAATTGATGACCTCCATGCTCCTGATAACAGTGCCTTCTGTAGGTCATACTCTCCATCTAGATGAGCACATGTAAATCATACTTCCTTAGAACAAAATATTTCAGTGACTACTAGGTTTTATGTAATAGGCTGCTATGTAACTGTAAAGTACTACTTGGGAAGATCAGTACTCACAGAATAGGGCAAAAGAGCATTTTTTCTTTTCCTAAACATCAATATTTTTCTCTTTCAGCCTTCTCACATTTCAGTCTGCAAAGAGCAACACTCATTTGTATAATAGGAAACTCTATTCACCCAATCCACTACTACAAAAAAAACTTTGGAAACTGTTGGTCAGCAGTGGCCAAAGTTGAAAAGAGTGCACTGTATGCAAAGGAACTCAGAGAATTATGGCTTCAATGGAGTTGCAGTGCCCCTTATGGAGCAGGGCTTCAGCCAAGCAGAATGGAAATATGACACCTGGCAGCTCCCTCTTCCTCTTGCACAATTCTGATATGTACACATCAACTGGTATATATTCGGCTTGCTTTTTATCCTTGGTCTGGTTGTGATGTGAGATCTCTAGCTCAGGTGAGGTGAGTGCAGAGAGTGTGGGGATGTTTGTGCTTCTGACTCTGCTTGTGAAGTTTGTTAGTCCCGCAGTGCTTCTTATTCTATAAGATGTACTCCAAAACGAGACTTGTCAGGAATCTGCCATGAAACCACTTCAGCAAAATCTGCCCTAAAGAAGAAAACAAAAGTCACTTCAAGGGTTGTCCTTGTTTTCTAACCTCTCTTAAAGTTTGCATCCTCTGCCTGCATTTTTCATCTTCTAAAACTTAATGAATACCCCGTCTTACTATACTACATTGCTAATAGGCAACCTCTCCAAAGTGGCCTTGTGTGTGTTGGCTGTACAGCTGAGAGTGAGGCCTCACTTTGTGTAATGGTTTAATTATAATGTCAATGTGGATTCATTAGCATGACAGCTGTCACTGTAAATGGGTGAGCAGGGAGGCTTTTGGACCCCCTGGGGTCAGGGTAATTGATGTAGTGAACAGAATACTGTATTCACTGAACAATGGGATGGGTTTCCATTCTGACCCGGGAAGGGCAATCAGTGTAAGCGGGGAATCGATAGCAGCTGAATTTTCATCCATGATCAGATTGATTCAACCATGTTAACCTCCATGTGCAGATTATATTCTGCTGGAGCCTGGGTGACTCTAGCACACCCTGAAGCAGGACAGGCAAATGCTGATGCTTTCATTTTTAATATAAATCTTGAACAGACACAAGAGCAGCTGCAGTTTTGCTCCACCACTCTGATCAGAGGAAAAGGGGATCTGCTTGAACATCTGGAGACAGTTCTTTATGTTTGTTTTGCCATTGCTTCCCCAGTTCTTATTCTTCTTGACATTTATTCCACAGTTTGTCTTCCCTTGCCAAGTATGCCTTTGGAAAATGAGCAATACTGTTCTATGAGCCTGCAGTGCAGTATTGCTCATTTTCCTTAAAGGAACTTGCCTCATGGAGTAGCACCATATTTGTGCTGCCTTTATGGGAGTCCTGGTAAAGGTTTGTGATATTTGGTATTTATTACAGGTTTGTTTCTCTGCAGGTCCACCACAAATCTTCTGTTGCTATTTCTCCAAATGGAGTTTATCTCATGCTGAATATTGCTTTCTGTAGTATTTTCTCATCTAATTTTTTTTGTCTTTTCAGTGTTACTTGTGCAATTGACCAAACATACAGACAAAAGAAATACTGCTGGAGAGTGCAAGAGTTAAGAAAAATAAGGTGTTACTGTACATTTGTAGGTATCTTCTGTAATATTTGTAAGGTAATTTGAATACTAAATTCATTCCTCTAAGCATTGAGCTATGTAAAAATAAGTTGAAGCAAAGAAACTGAGTAAATGATACTTAAATGTGGCAGTGACACCACTGTTCTGATGTATCTTTTATTTCTTCCTTGAGAGGGTAAAAAGTGCTCACTAATTCTTTCATTGATGACAGAGAGAGAAGTGTGTAGAGACTTTCTTCTGTCTAACAAAAAAAAAATCCATAATGTCCCATGAAAATAGAATAATCTTGTTTGAAATCATATTGAATAATAAAAGTTAGCGGATGTATGGCAAGACTTAAATTGCTGACAGCCTCCTTTGTCCTCTGCAGCCATGGCTCTTTCTGCAGCAGAGAAGCTGCATGCATTTTGGGGAAAAGCACACTCCAGTATGAGTGATTCATCACAATAGCTCTGTGCCGGCTCTGCTTATAGTCAAACTTGAGTTTTGGTCTCCTAAGGCTGACCCTTCCACATAAGCCTGATGTTGGGAGAAGCCTGCCCCTTGCTGGACCCTGCCTCCTCCAGTGCTCTGGAGCTTGAGAGACTCAGATATGTTTCAAGGCAGCTCAGAGGATGTGTCTGGAAATACAGAACACAGATGATGAGTGTAGGAGAACCGTCTGCAGGGAGAGGAGGTTCAGACACTTGGGGATACAAATGGACAATTAACACCAGTACTGGGGAGATCTGGCTGCAGTAGAAACTGAGGCTAGTAAAGCAGAGTACAACAGGACTTTCTAACACCTAATGGACATTAAAACTCACAATGATATGGGCAGGGGAGTGTGTATGCTAGGGTGTGCTGAATGACCACTGTGCCACGGGCTCTTCTCTCATTCTCAAGGTTACTGCAACCTCCTAAAAGCCCAAGGCCCTTGCTCTTAGAGAAATATCACTCAGCCTCCTTGGTGAGGATCACACACTCCAGGCAGTGCAGGGCTACAAAGCCAGGGGGAGAGATTTGGTTTCAGGGGCTTCTGTAGAGCTCTTCCAGCAACTTGCTTCTGAACACATCTGAGAACAGGAATTGCATGAGGAATCAGTATACTTAAATAAACATTTTTTCCTCTCTAACACCCCAATATAATCCTAATTTTGTATCTCTGTCATTTTCAGGCTATCTTTTTAGTTTCTAGTCTGAAGAAGCTTAAGTATTACTGGATGCTAAGACAAATTGTGCAGCCCTTTATTTGCCATCTTTGTCACATAGGCAGACATCTTTCTGCTCTGCAGGGACTGAAGGAGTTTTGATTAGTAGATGCTGACACTTGGAGAGGACAGCACAGTACTTCCTCCCCATAGCCCACCAGACAAAGGTGGGATTGTTGAATACCACACTTTCCCTTTCCACCTGTCACACTATTCCTGTTTAGCTGTACGTTAAAGTGCAACTCTTTATAACAGAAGAAAGGCTGTACAAATAATTTCCATCCCAAAAAAGGGATTATTTGTTGCTTGGCAAAAGTCACTGAGAAGGATCAAAAAACCCCAAAGCCTCTCCTGCCTTGGGCTGCTTAACTTTTGAGGGGATGAGAGGGAAAATGGATTGTCTGAGATAACCAGGTATTGAAATGGGAGTATTGTATCTGGAATGACTGTCTCAGTCCAGACGGTCTAATAGGCTGCCCTGGTTCAGTGTTTTGGGGGTGTTTCACGGTGTTTATGTCAACATCGTCTTTAACTGCTTATTGTGCTGGCTTTCTAGGCATATGTAGCGTGGGTAAATGCTTTTCTTTTAGCTGGAAGTGTATCATCGGAAGCAGGTTTCAGAAAAATGAAATTAATGGACAAGAAAATAGATACCTTCAGCAGCAAGCAAAGTTATGTGAGGGATTCTAAATTTGAACCAAAAATTGACAAACATGTTTTCCAAACACTGGGAAGAAATGACACTGCAGTTAGTTTGCTTTAGAGTAAGGGAAGGCACTGCGATAAATGAAGATCCCTAAGCACACACAGGGGCTGGAGGTGTTTAGAGTTAACCTACTGGTAACGGGACAATTGTTAAAATCCTCTGTTAAAAGGAAGCAACTTCCATGATCAAACTGGACTTGTATAATTCATCAAAAGGGCATTCTCTGTGCCTTTTCCACCAAATGTAGAAACCTACTTGGATTTAACACCACACACTGGAAACCCGTGTCTAAGATAGATACAGTGGATATCAACCTGTACCTGGTTAAAATGTTAAAAAAAAATTATTAATACTGCTAAAGGATAGAGAAAGGAGAAAGTAGGGAGAGGGTGCAATCATATTGACTTCTGAGGAGGCTTGTGTATGCACACACACATGGTGTCGCCGCTGTTAGTTGCATAAGTGCTTTTAAAATAATGAAATTACTTCCATCAGAAGGAGGAGAGAGATTCTTGTGTGATATGGCTTTTGGGGAGGAGGGAGGGGGAGTAGGAAGGTTTGCTTTTCCAATTTAAAAATATCTATGGCTGTATTTATACCAGCCAGGGAAGTTGTGTTGCCAAGTCTTTTAAAGCTTACAGAGGAAACGCAACACAAAGCAAGAAAAATATCTGTGGAAGTACTTTAGAATGAGCTCCAGAGGGGAAAAAAAAAGAAAGAAAATTCCAAATGCTGCGTACTGTGTGGTCTTTAGAGGACTACTTTGAGGGAAGGAAGAAGAAAGGCTGTACAAAATACAAATGTACATACGTACGCCTCCTGGTAAACTGGCCTGATGGTTGTGACCGAAAGCAAGAGGCTTTTGAACTTTTCCTTTAATTTGTCTCTGAAAAGAAGGAAGAGGCCCTACTGCAATAACCATCTTCCTAAGTTTCTATTCTGAATAGTGTCAGAATTAAAGAGAATGTGTACAGCAGGAGGAGATGTTTCATTTGGAGGAGAAAGGGAGAACCCTCCTGTGAAGAATTTCTGATTTGATTAGTGTCGGCTGAGGTAGGCACTAAGAAATCAGGGGGCACCTATGGTGGGTTTGGTGGCAAATGGCTCAGCCAGAGCCATCATATAAATAGAGGTCATAGGAGCATAGAAGCCCACACAGCCGGGTAAGGACCCATATGCTCTGTGTGACAGGGACTGTGCACCATGGCAGGGGATAGTCCCACCAACAGCCTTTCTGCCTTTTCCCTTCTCCACCAAACTGTGGTTCATAACCACTTTTATCTGCTCTTTTTGGTACCAACCCAGGGAATAGTCTGGCTATGGTTGAGCAGTATGGTATTTCTCTGGGTACCCCTGACAGTAGCTGGACATTTTTGAGGACAACCACCCTCTCAAGCAGTCAAGAACAACTGAGCAAGTGAAACTTCTGTGCTTCCTTACTAAAACATTTTTTTAAGGTACCATTTTTATATAACAAGATGTGCCTGCAAAGTATTTTGTAGTCTCCTGAGACAGTGCAACAAAAAAATTATTTCTTTAATGACACATGCTTGTATATGAATTTACACTTCAGAAAAGAAAGAATATCGAGGGAGTTTTTCTCCAGCTTATAACTGTTTATGGACTAGCACCTCTCCTCTCCTTCTCCCTAACTAGCCATAAGAAAATGTTGGCCATAGCCAACAGCAAAAGCAGCTGCTGCATGTCTGCGGTGCTCACATTTGGCTCTTGCTGGATAGCAATCCTGGATAGTGTTCTGCCATGCTGCCAATGTGTTGGCGATGTTAATGTGAGCCTCAGAAGCATGCCTAGGAAACCAGTCCCATAGACTGACCACCTCAGTCCTACCGCTTCAGCATTTGAACACTAAGTGGAATGTATAACAGCGATCCCTTTCTTTCTTGACAGAAACTGTAAATTCAATGTAGTTCATGACTTTCTTTCTACATGAAGTGTCTAGAAAAATGTGTTTCCAGTGGTAAGATTGCCCATTTATTCGCCTATGAGAAACAGGCAGATTAGGCAGAAATTCTAATTTTAAAAAAGAATGTTATTCAAGTAACTACTGAACAGTGCAAAGAATAAACTGACTTTCTTTTTTATTCAGACCTCTTCTGACAATGCGGCTCTTATGTAAGGGATTGATACAACAACAAAATCTGTGTTGCATCACTATGTTGCAGTCTCCCTGCCCAAGGATGATGACATACACAAACATATATAACCTTACTCAGAGCTGATGTAGACTCTCTGTTAAAAATAAAGCTAAGACCTTCTTTCCTAAAGCCCTTCATTCTTCCTTCAGAGTCCTGTTTTCCTTTCCCTCTTTCTCCTGTGACTGTTAGGCATTCTCCCTGAGATCCTGGGGACTGTCAAGAGAAACGATGACATGTCTTCTCTTGCAAGTAGACCAAAAGTCTGCAGTGGCAGAGTCAGAGCTGATTGCCTATCTTATCTCAAGTCGCTGGTCTCTAATTCAGGCTTTGGCAAACAACTACTAGTCCTATTTTTTTCTGGAGCTACAGGTTAGTCTTTAATGTATTACTTTTCTGGGACTTCGCCTATCAAGAATGAGAAAAAAAGCTTCTGTCTTTCTTGATACCATCTGGGAAGTGACTCAAATCAAAATTTCAAGTCCAGAAAGCCCAGAAGGTGAGAAGGTGAAGGACAGGGGACATTTTTTGTCACTGACAACCTGTTTTTCCTGTAGCTGCCCCTGAAGGATGACAGGCCACAATTTATCAAACAGCAGATAAACTTCAAATCAAACAGAATTATGTCAAATTGACTTGAGAGATTCACTTTGTCCTTGACCAGTGGTGATTATTTTAAAATGTGTTTATTGAAGCGATATCCTTGCCAAGAAGGAACCATAATACAAAGGAAAATCTTCCTTTGTCATTAACTAACTTTCCTTCATCACTATATTATGAAAGGTTTCTGAGCAGTCCAGTATCAATACCTACCTATCCTCTATGACCCATAGGCCACCCCCCAAGGGTGGCAGACAAATAGTGTCTGTCCGCATGATAGAACACCACCTTACCTGAGACATCCAGGCATTTTAGTTCAGCATTACATCTTTTCTATGCCACTGGACGAGCGAGTTGCTCTTAAACTTGCAAGAGAAATAAGTGTAGCTTGTGGGGTCTCATTTCCAGAAATTCATGGCTGTGAATTTAGACTTCTTGGTGTGGTCACAGTCTGGCTGTTTAGAGAAAATGGTGAGACCATACACCTTTTTTGATAGCATCTACCTGAACCATAGAAGTTGGTATGAAACAACAGGCTGTAAGGTTATCTACAAACCCATTGCATGAACCCATGGGCTGCAAGGCTAAATTTGTCTCAGTGTATCTTGGTATCTACTTCTTACTCAGAAGGAACAATCTGTCTTCAGAAAGAGATGGGGAGGGGAACTCTTGGTGGAGGGTAGAATAACTTTGCATACTAGGAAGTGATCACAGATATTCCTGCTGCTGGTCCTAGATTATTTCCTTATGTGGTAGTTCAAAGATGCCATGGAAATGGTAAACTAGCATGAGCAGCCTGGTTAGCATGATAAGCAAACTTTTCTGTGCATGTCGGTAGAAAGAATGCTCTAACATTTCTGGGTGCTGAATCTTGGACATGTGCATCCATGCTGTTATATTCAGCACAGTGTTACAGTGGCCTGACCTGTCCTGCCTTGCAGGACACCAGTCCATGCGCTAGTCCACCTCTCATACATGCTGCAGTCAGATGATTCACTGGAGGTTTTTTCTGAGAGAGACATAATGATAAAAATATGCCGTGTCCACATTATTACACTCAGGCATGGTCATGAAGCCTAGGATAGAATATTTTCCTTTGAAAGGGATCTCCAATGATCCCTAGGTGTAGTATAACTGCCTGGTCACTTCAGGACTGACTAAAAGTTAAAGCATACAGCATGATATTTAACGTGCTAATTCTTTTTTTTGGTGATGGTAGTAGTTGCTGTAGAATACTGCAATCAATGCACTCCCTAAAAGAAATTCCATCACAGATTTAATAATACCATGTTACAAAATTTGAATAGAAAATTTCTGCAATGCAGGTATACTTTCAGATAAGGAAGGCTCCACCCTGTGTTAGTGTATCACTGTAGGGCAGGAGTGGTTCTGAAGTCTGTCTCCCACACCCCTCAACTTAACATGTTTTGGTTTGTGTTGTGAGGCGGTCCTGGAGGTCACAAACCTTGTTTCTTCTGTGTGGACTGGGAGCAGAGGATGTGTGACCAATGTGCTCCAGCTAGTGAGTTCTAAGTCTGGGGGAACTGGGTGAGTGCCAGGCTGAAGCACCCCTTCAGCTGAGTGCAGTGTGAAGCTGGGTTCTCCCCACCATTTGCTTTGCTCTGCAGATCCCCTCCTACTGCAGCATAACTACTTGCATACCTGCCCTTCATTTTTCCTAAGATTTTAACTTTGTGACACATGCTATTTTCACTTGCTTCCTTTTTATTGCTTCAGTAATTTCATGGATTATTGAAACTTGACTACCTCAATTCATGTGTTATTTTTGGTTGGTTGGTTGAAGCTTTCAGTGGCTTCTGAGGTTTGGCTGTTTTGTCTCTACCATACTTTTACCAGAAACTGGACATCATCTACAGCTTGTTTTGGAAGCTGATCAATCTGCTGCTTCTGTCACGTTCCAAACACCTCAATAGTTACTTCTATATTGTAGTATGTGTTAATCAGTCAAGTCTGGTCTCTGTATCTATCTCACACTTTTGTCTGCAGGCCTATCACGTGCCCAACCGTGCAGGAAACTTGCTCAAGGCAAAATCTCTGGTCAGACAAAGCCACAAAGCAACTTAATGATACATTATCTACTGGTTCGTTTTGTTTTGTTTTGTTTTTGTTTTTGTTTTTGTTTTTGTTTTTTTGTTGGTTTGTTGGTTTGGTTGGGGTTTTTTTGTTCCATATAGAAAAAACAAAGCCCGGTGGCTCTTATGAAGAGCCTGGTTTCGTAAAACTGATACTACCCATTTTGTGGCTTCTGTACTGTGGTCTCAATTAAAAACCTCTTCTGTTTATAATGCTGTGTAACACTATATTTATTTCTATGTTTGCATCATTATTTGAATTATTGTGATTCTACCGTGTTGCTCTCTAATTCAGCATTGGTATATGCATAACGGGTGGGATTTTCAGTAGGGACTGCTCTTACCCTAAGCCTTTTCCTGTTGAAGCTTGGCTAGTCTTAAGTCTGCTCTTAATAAAGTGGGTGAGTCCCACTTCTGATGACAAGGGAAGAGTTTTACCAACAGTCATCGTTCCTAAAAACCTTTCTTGTTATAAATATAGAATCATCCCGTTCTCAGTCCTAAATAAAGTAGGGCCAGCCTTCTATGAAGTACTAACCTACTTCATAGCTACCACCTGTGTGTGCTTTTGTGGTACAAATAATTAACACTTCATGTGTCTGTAGTTCTAGCGGTTTTATTTCAAGAAGCCAAAGCCTATAACATTTGGCTTGAGTGCTATTTTACCAGTGCTGGAGTATGTGCAATATTTTACAAGCATGCTACTAATCAACTTGGCCTCTGATTTATGTTTCGTTATCAAGAGAGCTGAAACTGTTTAGATAATTCACGGGCAAGATACTGATGCTTTCTGTTAGCGAAATAAAAAAAAAGTAAGATCTATCAGCATGTAATATGACCATAAAATTAAGCACAGCCACAGCATCCCAAACCAGACCGGTTGAATCATTGCAAAAATGCATTTGAAACCAGGCTTTCGCTTCCAATTCTTGCAGTACCTCAGGGAAACTTTCAACCGCTCCCTGGTAACAATAGCCTTGGCTCCCGACAAACTGGTGGGAAGGAGGAGAGGAAGCCTTTGCATTTTCAGAGTTGTTGAGACAAAAGAAACATGACTTCTTGTAAGTGAATTAGCTCTGAGCATCTTGAGGTGGATTTTGCCTGGATTCTCTTGCTGATATAGCACACCATCCTTACCGCATGCTGCCATGTGACTGCTGCGCAAAGCACTTTCCACCATGACACCTAATTTTGTGGTTTATGATAGCACCTTACTAAGCTCAGAGGCAGCAACTTGTGCCTGAAGCACAGCAACAAATTTCTTGGCCTTCACAGTGAGCCAAAGCTAATGGGTGTCTTGGACAAGCCATTCCTGGAGCAGGAGGACGAGCACTTGTGGCCGCTCTGCTCAACCACTGATGACAGATGCCTGTCACTCAAATGCACAGCAGATGATGTGCTGGGGATGACAGCTCTATCCCCCTTCTGACCCAGCAGCGCCCTGGAGGCTGGGTGTATGGTGTCTCCCAGCCCTGTCCACTCTGGCACGGCCATGAGAAGAGGCTGCCAAGCCCCACTGTGGGATCGGAGAGCTGGGGCATTTTGCTTCTCCTTCCAGGCCAACTTGTTTGGGTAGTCCCACTCATGCTGAAACAGTTGCTCTTACTGTCAGGAACCTCAGCTGACCTTGTTATCTTTACAATGACCTTATTGGTCAGACAACATCCTGTGCTTACCAAAGGACCTAAGCTAGTTCATGTTTTGGAATACTAGTCTTGATCCAGCCCCTAACAGTTAAAAGAGTATCGATGTTTTCAGGCCAAGACCTTGAGAAATAAGATTTTAGTAGCAGAGTGACACAAGCCATCCTCATTGTACATTTCCTTTTCAAAAAAATGCAAACTCTGCAATTTGCTCTATTCTGTTTACCAGAATATCTGAACGGTTCTTCATGGTCTCAACTGTCAACAATCTCATCTTACAGATGCTAATACAGTAGTTATTCAAAGAATTTCACTGGTTCATTCATTAAAATTAAGGATTTTTTTTGTATGGAGTACAGAAAAGCGTAAGTTTGTCTTGGATGCTGAATGTGATTGAAAATCAGCTGATGTTTGTTATGCTACATTAAACATTTCAATGAGCTTGGATTGGAGAACACGGTACATGAACCATGCATGGAATGAACACCCTTCTTTTTGCTGCACCATGTCAAGGCGTGTGCACCATTTTAATGCCTTGTGTCAATCTTGACAGCTGCCCTTCAAATTCCTGCAAGTTAAATAATCAAGAATAGCTCCAAATGCACACTAATCTGAGGACAAATTATCTTAGAAATTGCTGTGATCAAGAAATATCAGAGCATCTAATGAAGTCAAGAGATGAAAAAAGGCCAATGCCTACCACATGCTTAAATAACTCAGCAGATGATAAGCAACCCAACCTGCCTGATGTGGTTTGAGGTGAAGATCCAGAAAAGTGCTTGATTTTAGACCTGAGTGTATAGGAGCATCTGGGATCTAGCACTTTGCAATCCACCTTGGCTGTGGGAGACAAAAACAGGTTTTGAAGGTGAGTGCAAGGGTCAACAGGTCACAGCCTGTTTCTTCTCATGGTTGAGCCAGTTACTGTGCTATGGGTGATGTGGTATAGACTCCTCATCCAGCACAAGAAAAAATTCAGGCTGCTCTAGCAAGATAGGTCACAGTTCCAGGTACTGCACTTGAAACTAGCTGAGGCCTCCAGATTTCTAGCCCAAAACACATAGCTTTTTCCAGTGCTTAGCCCATTATGATCCTTCTGACTTTACCAGCCCCTGCAGTCCCTTTGGTGAGTGTGCTTGTATTTTCCTTCCCCTTTCTCTCAGCTAAAAATGACTTCAAAATATTTTGGCACTTTCTCCTCTATGGTGAGAATTTGACCAGGGTCTCTCTGGGAATAACTATCAGACACTTGCAAAGGAGCCCAACCTCTCTGAGCCTGCCTGTGAGCCAAAGCTTTTATCAGGGAAAGTTTAATTCTCTGTAGCTCTGCCATGACTCTTTTTCTCTCGTTGCCTCTGCTGGGTTAGATGGTGTGATTTAGGACTGACGCCTGGGTAGGTTGGGGTGAAGACATCTTCCCTGAGGGACAGCCTGGGTTTTCTTCATCTTCACACGCTGAGATAATGTGCTGGAGAAATACAGCTAGGAGTTTGAAAGGGGAGAGGGGTACCTTCACCTCTGTGCTCCCAGCTATTGAGGAGGATGACTGCCACTCTGCTGGGGCTGTGTGGGCACCTGCCCCGTTTTCCTCAGACTTTGGCTCCCCCCTCTCCAAAACTCATCTTCAAAGTCCTTTGTCCAGTTACACCGAGAAAGCTGTAAATCTGTACCCTTGTTTAGTGTGGCATGTACTCTGCCTCTAATCCAATTTCCTTTCTGTTTGTTCTCTGTACAGACTCATTTGGCCTGACAGCTATTTAATAAACCTATTTGCTTTTCTTTGACATGAGGCAGAAGTGGTGGGTGTTGAAGAGCCATAAGGCCCTAGTGGACAATGAAACCCTTTCCCACTCAACACTCTTCCAGCTCAGCACAGATAAATTGTGTAGAACTGGGAAATTAACCCATCCTATCCAAAANAAAAAAAAAAAAAAAAAAAAGAAAAAAAAAAAGAAGGGAAAAGATGACAGCATTCACAGGCTGGTCCACAATCTATCCAAGATCATTTCTTACTCCTAAATGAGAATTCTTCTCTGTATCTGTTGGAGCAGATCCACAAGGTTATAAGATATTTGAAGATGATTATTTATGCACCTTTGTCACCTACAAGAAAGCAAAAAATTCAGACACATTGGCATTTATAAAAAAAAAATCCTGCCTAAGGTATAAAGAAACAACATTAATCTGAGAAGTCGAGGGGAACTAGCCTGTTAATTTACACACTACAGAAATGTTTTACAAAATGTCCAGCTTAGAGACCTTTTCGATTTGGTTTTCATGTGTTGTTTCTGTGCTCATCTTTCTCTGTACACTCCTCCTTCAAACTAATGTCAGCTTCTAGAGCACTGCATCGGGTATCTTTCACACAGACTCCATTTTCATGCACATCCTTTTGTGGCTCAGATGGAAGACATATGGACTCTGCAGTGGTGAAGATGGTAGAAGATCAATATTTAGATATATAGCTACATACAGAAATGAGAAAGATTTTTGTTTTGATGAACTTAAAATAGAAAATAAACTTAGCAAAAATTTTAGCTTCCTAGCACTCTGAAAGTAAACAAAGAAGCTTTCTTGGTCTTTATCTCTTTTAATGATCTGACATATATATATATATGTGTGTGTGTGTATGTGTGAAATTCAAATGCCAACCACCTACATTCCAGGGTAGTGGAAAAAAACAAATGTGAATTTTGAGTCTGCTTTTCTTTTGCATCTGGAATATTACGTAGACTTAGTGATAGCTGAATGACAGATTAAGCAAGTAGAGTATTTCCTGCCAATTATTCCAGCTATTTAATACTGGGTAATTGTTTCTTAAGTGGACTTCTGTATTGCTGCCTGTAGACTTTCATTTTGGAGCAGAGCCTTACTGAATTAGATGCTGTATATAGACACAGTGAAAAGAGGTCTTTCCCAAAGAAGCAATACAGAACATCCACAAGAAGCCATTCATCTCACAACCCATCCTGAACCTGATCTGTATTGTACACCCAAGGTTATTAGAAACCTCAGCAATATATGGACTCAATTATCCTTCTCCTAATTTTGTTTCTTATATATTTTTGATAGGCAATAAGCAAATTAAATATCACTTCCCCATATCTCTTTCAGCTAACGCAGCAGGTATTTTCATTTTTTTTGCTCTTTCCTTCAAAGACACATTTTCTATGATGCCATAGATATGTGTTCAAAACAGCACGATTCCTCTTTGATGGCATTGTCCCCAAATCTTACTTTTTAAAACTATTCTCAGTCATAAGGATTTGAAAAGATACCTAAAAGTATTCACTTACAAATACACAAATACGACTACTCCTATGCAGCATTTTTCTTTGAAGTTCCTGTTTTGCTTCATTTTTGCTGCAAAGGATATATATATGTCCCAGCAGGAAGAGGTAGCGCTGCTCCCTCATGTCATGTGGGAGCTATATCAGCTGTGGCAGCACCTATCCGCAGTGAAAGGCCAAGTGGCAAGCTGAAATATGTTAGAGAAAAGACTTGCTGGCAGATTGATGGAGAACGCTGACATATTTCTGTAAACCACAATGCAAAGGGAGTTAATCAAGATCAGGAGGAGTGTCTGTCTTCTTGAGAAGTCATTTCCCACCTCAATTAGCTAGCAGTTTAGGCAAACATAGGCAGTGGTTAGCCCCCATCAGTCTGAGTGATGCTTTCTTGAGCAACTCTTATGCTCCTGCCTTCACTGAGTCTCTGTGACAATGCCGCTGGCCACTGGCAGACTTTGTCAGCAAGCCAATAAATCTTTATTGACAGCCTTAGCTTCATGCTTGGCTCAACTTATGCCGTCTCTTAAAGCAGAGAGGAAGAGGAGGAAATATCTAGGCTTAGCATCACAATGTCTATCAGAGGGCTGGCAGGGATTTAATTTCTTTGTTATAGTGATTGTCACATTTTACGAGGGAGCCTGTGTACATCTCTGTTGCTGGAGTGGTCTCTTTTGGAATGTGTTTTTTTCTCTCCCCCTGTTTGGTGTTTCCTCTTCTGAAGTGACCAATGTCCTAATTCTGCAGTGTAGTCTATACGAGCTATTTGAAGGAAAGCAACAT
Organism: Callaeas wilsoni; assembly: GCA_013398955.1. Taxonomy (NCBI): domain Eukaryota; kingdom Metazoa; phylum Chordata; class Aves; order Passeriformes; family Callaeidae; genus Callaeas; species Callaeas wilsoni. The sequence goes on along the minus strand of VWPU01001253.1, from coordinate 105,684 downwards.
CTTGTACAAAATGATGACAAAAAAACCCCAAGACTAGTGATCAAGAGGGAAAAAGGAGCCTTCAGGCTTGTAAGCCTAAACAAAGGCAGGCAATAAACATGTGGTAGAAAGGGATGATTTTTTTTTAACCTTTTTACTGTGGTCTCTGATATTATCCAGTATAGGTTACAGCCCTTTTGTTTTTCACTCTCTGGATTTGGCAGACCTCTGCTCCCAAACTGCAGTAATATGTTTTTTCCACTGTCTTTTCTCCAGTTTTTGATGTCCCTTGGCATAATGAAATTCTGTGAATTTTCCTTCCTGCCTGACAAACACCCTGTTATTGTTTTGGACCACACTGGAGGCTCTTTGTGGTGAAAGCTCTCAGAACTAGCATGCAATACACTGACAAATTAAGTAGTAAGTCTCCAGGTCTAGTTTCCTAGTCTCCTACCTTGCTAAGAGTAAATTGAAAGTTTTTTTCCCTTACTTTGGGTCACCCTTTGATGTTCCAGATTTTAGAGCAAACTCTTGTTTTTCCTTTCTTGTTCATTCACCGTGAGAATTCCTCTAGCTATGCTAGGTGAATATTCCGGGTGAATGCTACAGGTGCACATAAAGATTGAAATGGGTGCCAGCAGCAGGCACTGAGACTCATCCACTGACTCACCCATGTAGGAGGGTGGTCTGAATGGCTCTTATCACCCTAGGTAAACTCAGCTACTGTAATAGTCCCAAGTCTAATTCAGGCAGCTATCACAAGTAACTTATGCAACTACTTTTTTAATTGACAGACAGTCATCTAATTAGGAACTATAGAATGCAGTGTGAATACAGCCAAAAGCTTCCTCTTTCCTACACCCTATATTTTGAGCTATTTCATGATCAGGAATAAAACAGGAATTAGTAAAATCTCCCTGGTAAAAAACTAGTGTGAAAATACAGGTTTACTCTGGGGAAGGGGTTTGCAGACCTGTTGTAGGAGAAGCAGATGCTGATCTCTTATCTCTGTGTCATTGGGAAATGCTGCCCAAGGAAAAGATGTAGATATTGCATGGAACAAGTGTTTTGCAAATGGGGGTGTAGGAAAACCACTGCTGTGGCTGTGGCAGTATGTTTGTCTGTGTGACATGGACGGCTCTCCAAGGGATGTCCTTGTGCATGTGTGTGGCTCCATTGGGTATCTGAGAGTAAAGGGGCAAAAACAAAAGAAAATCTCTTCTGTCCTTCACACTGTGCTTTTCAGTTGCAGACCGGAAAACAGGAATGCCATCTTCTGGTGTTGGACCTTTCTGGATGATGGATTTATACTTCAGTGCTGAGCTTTCTTGGTAGCACCAAGGATCTTTTGGCCAATGCTCCTGTGGCTGCTGACAGACAAAAGGGTCATGGAGGTGGTCTCGCAATGAACAACTCAGCCACAGTGGTGCCTCATTAATTGCTGCTGCTAAATAGGATTGGGGGCCCAGGAGTTTGCTTGCTTGGCTCTTCTGTTCTTTGCACCAGAGTGGTCACCAGCCACTGCACTGCAATTACTGGTGTCACCAAAATAAAAGTTTCCCTGAGGGAGAATCAATCCTAAAGTTTATTTTTTCTTAGCGAATTCTTGATTGTTGGATCAGGGAATATTCTTCACCCCTAGTGCTGGGGTGGTACTTAGCAGATGGAACATATCCCTTCATCTGATCCTCCACCTGAAGGAAGACACCAAAAAAACCCCAAACTGTTTCTGCCTGCCTGGAAGAGCAGCTCCCCACCAATGAGATTAAAATATCACTGGCACTAGACATTAGTCTAAAGCATATTTATTTTCTGACAGCAAAATATTCCCCTCTTGCCCTTTCCTATCTCCCAGCTTCTCCTCGTTCCAGGCTTAGCGCCTTGTTACTTCTGGGAGCATGGCTGCCCCAACTGAGGCATCTCAGTGTTATCCCATCCCGCCTCTCCCCACTTTCTGGCAGGTCTTGGCACTAATTAGAAGCGTTATCGCTTTGCAAAGGAGCAGCGAGGGACTGCGAGGCATCTGGCATGGCGCAGGGGGAGGCTGCCAGCCATGGAGGATGCTGGCAGCTCCCTGACACACCTGCATGGATGGGAGAAGGCCTATTTGGGTCTGCAAGGCCGTGTGGAAACCACATGAAATTCCAATTAAGCCCCTCTTTCTCTCCCTTTGTGGGCTAGAGAGAGGTGAACTGTGGCTGTCTCCTGCCTGTTGCTGCATGAACCAGGTGCGAACATATTTTGGGGACAGCCTCTGCACATCAACAGGACAAAATTGTCACAGTAGCTTGCAGGAGAATCATGTCTGAGGGGCTTTTTATTTGTGCTAGCAAGAGGTTGGAGATGTCAATGCCTTCATGAAACAGAAAAGATGGCAGCACACGGACATCTTCACAATGCTGGCCTCAGACTCCAGAGATAGTCTGAGCTGGGAATGAAGCTTTTGAAATCCCTTTTTTCCCTTCAGCCATTTCCTCTTTAACATGTTGACCCCAAAACACTGGCAGTGCTCGAAAGGGTTGGCACATCAGCGCTCAAACACAAGACTCTCTATTATTTCAAATTTATGCCTTAGAGCAGCAAAGATTCAGCTAAGCCTTTGAAGCATCACGTAGCATTTTTCTCAAATCTCTTTCTTCTTTTGGGAGTCTCTTTGGTGGGAGGCAATAACAAAAAAGATTCACTTCAGTGTCTAGAGGGGTTGATGCAATGTTGCAGTTGTCACAGTTCCTCTGTGCTGTAAAACTGCCCACTCGATGCATCACCACAGTCCTTCAGAACACCACGTTTATAGTGATTGCGTATGTTATGTCCTAATAGTGTTATCCCAAGGGGAGTGTTAAACAAAAATTCATGCAAGTAACTCGTGATGGCTCTTGTCATCATCAGAAGTTGAGGGTAAAATGTTTTAACCTGCAAGTGTAAGTCTGCAATCCTGGAAAGCAATGACCAGGATCATTCTTGGGTACGCTTCTAACAATTCCAAGGAAGGGGTCAAACATTCAGAGCAAGTTTGAAAGACGAAGATACAACAACCTCAGACATCAGCTTAAGCCCCCTATGGAGTATCCTACTGTTATCTACTCTAATGCTAACCTCCCAGATGGCGTATTTGCATTTCCCACTGTATCTGGAGAAGCATCCTGGAGAGCAAGGGATGAGTCTGCTCTGTCCTGGAGCTGCTTCCCGGTGAAGTGACACCATCCTGCTCTGTCTCACCCTTATTTTGGTGCCTGATGCACAAAAAGTCACTAGAAATGTGGCAAAAGGTGAATTCTGTAAGAACCCCTTTCCTCTGAGAGGGTTGAAAAAGTTTTACCACTTGGTTTAACTGAGGCTTTTGCTATCAGCTGGCAGAACTTGCAGCCTTTTCCTGCCTGGCAGTTGCAGACAGGGAATTGCTGATAGCCTGTCTGAAATCTGTCTCTTGCTCTGAGTTGACTCCAGAGCTACCTTGTCTGGCGCAGTTATAAGCTCTGGGAGATTTATATATTTAAAAAGGGCTAGGGGTGGGAAGAAAAAAGTCTGGCCTAACCTCAGAGTCCTATGGGACTGCAAGAGGAAGCAAACTGGAACCCATTTTTCTATTTCTCCCTTGGGCTTATCCGAGAACAGCCAGCCTATCTGTAAGTGGCAACTGTGGAAAATGTGCTCTGGCCACTTGATGTGAAAGATAGGCAAGACTCCTAAAAAATCTTCTCCGCAGCTTATCACCTTTCTGCTGGCTCCACAGCAAACTAGTGCCCCGGTGCAGAAGGAAACTGGCTGTCTGTAAGGCTGGACAGGGCCTCATCAACAACTGATAAGCTCCCCTGTGAACATTCAGGCTCTTCAGGGTTTACTGTCCTTTCAAATACCACAGAAGCTCTAGCTGAGCAGATTCATACACATACACATGCACATCAGTGCAGTTGGTATTTAAAGCCAGGCATCTGGTTCTCCCTCACTCTTTTTGCTGTTTCAGGGATGCTGCTCCTGTATCATTTGGATGTAAGTGCAATAGGCCTGTGTAGCATATTTTTTAAAGTTGGATAGAGGCATTTAAAGATAATTCTCCTACCGGTTCCCTGGTCATAGTGCAAAACTTGAAAATTCATCTTGCCACTAAAACAGTAGTAGGAATAGAAGAATTGAGGGAGTTCCCCTTGTGGTTTTGGGAAAGAAAATGTCCACCAAAAAAATTTATGCCTGGAAATTGTTCAGAAGGTCTAGGTTATCTTAAACTGGGCCAGGTAAAGTGTGACAAGCCATTGTTCAAGTTTCATTTTCTGCTATTATTTCAGTGAAAGCAGAGAAGTAGCACTACAAAGCACCCCTTTTCCATGGAACAAGCCTGCTTAATTTGGGGAAAGGAGTTATATAGCCAGTTGACTAAAAGCAATTAAAATATGCTGCTACATGAAAGGAGCAGAGGGGTGCAAGAAGACAGTAAAAAGGGATCCCACACACTGAAGTTCTGCTTTGTATTTTGAAGAGTAATTCTGTAAGAGAAGGCTTGATTTGGTCATGCAGAAGCTTGACCAAAAAAAAAAAAAGCAGCTCTGTTGCTTTGACAACACTTTAAATTCCCAGTTTTTGAAGTTAGCACTTTCAAACCAAGATTCTCTTCACACTGAAGGCTTGCATGGATGGGGACACTTAGTGGACAAGTTTAAGTTAGGGTTGATACACATGACTACTGCTCCTATAGAAAAGTGCAGACTGGAGCAAGGTGGGCAGAAGGGGTGGACGTCTCTGGGGGAATTTGCTGAAAGCACTTTGACTTGATTGCTTTAAAAGAGTTAATACACAACGGATCTAATCTCACCAAAACACAGAGCCTCAGGGTTTCTTTCTGCCACTTGGCTAGGGAATTGTTTAGATCAATGTAACTTATAAATCTGAATAGCTAACAATTAAACCAACTCAGTTCAATAAACAAGTAAACAAAGCCACAGTAAAACACATCCATTCCCCATAGGGCATTTTCAGTGTTAGATTGCCTTTGGAACTGCAAAACATCAGACCTCAGAAGCCTGATGTGTTTAAATCCAGAAAATCCTAGCTGGGATAACCAGGTACATGACTTTGTGCCAAAATAAGAGCATTTCTGTGCTTGAGAGACTGTAAACACTGTGTATGATTAGTTGTTAATAAACAGAACAAAAACATGGAAAAAAGGGAAGAGAAGATCAATAGGTGAGATGGAAACCCTCTTGGGAGAAGTTCAGTCTCAAAGACAACAGTCTTTGAGCACCAAGAACAACACTGTAAAGGAAAAGGACAAGGAATTGCTAATTAGGGCTGATATTGCAATGCCAACACCTCTTGTATGGCTCTGGTAAGTAAAGCATGTGTTGATCCTTTCCTGGATTTCAGTTTTTGTTTTAAATCCACCAGTGAAAGGAATTAAAATATAAATGGCTATGTATTTATCTAATAGGACGTACTAAAGAAGCTGGATGGAACACACTGTAATCACTGGATAAAATGGATCTGAAGTGGTACCATTCGAGCAAAACTTTTGTTACTGGCCTCCAGAAACCCTTGCTAGTAGAAAGACAGTGAAATTTTAATTTTTAAAATTAAAATTAAAACTTTTCCATGCTTCCACTGTAACAGAATCTAACGTGTTTACATATTTTTTTTTTTTTTTTTTAAAAATATATATATACACATATATATATGGAATGCAATCACAAGAAATAAGGAGGTGTAAAAAGGAATAGGAAGCTTAAGCTGAAGGGAATGGATATGTCCATCTGTACTATGCACAAAAGGAATAGAATGTATTTATATCACAAATTAGGTTAGTCGGTCTTAACAGATGATTTTTCAGACTTTTAGAAAGAGTTTGTTTATTTTGGCCGTATAAAGAAGTAGAATAACAGCTGTAGATCTGTGAGCATGTTGTGGTTTTTATATGTTGGGGTCTTTTTTTCTAAACACAAGATCTTTCTAACTCTTGGGGTCTACAGGTGCTCCTGTATCACATTAATGTAAAGTAATATTACACTGATCATCTTTATTTTACCTGGGGCTTTATAGGCTTAATTCAGAAAAAGGCATGGCATCCTAGCATGCATTCATTCCTTCAGATAACAAAATTAGTCATACAGTAATGGGAAAAATACAAATTGAATGAGAGTAGAACAAGAAATCCCTTTTAATCCCACGTTAAATAATCACCATACATAAATTTTCCAGTTGCCAAAGGATCAAAAGTTACTCCTTGTCTCCATGATTTCAATGTGCATTTGTTTTCCTCAATCACCACAAAAACTACCTGACAGGATCTGTTACCTGTTGTAATTATCTTCTGGTGGGAGCTTGGGTTCAGCCCCGTCAGACTTACATTTAGTAGGAGTCTCACCCAAAACCTCTGGGAAAAGACTGGGAGAAAGACACAGTCTGTGTTTGAGGGTTGTAAAGCTGGCTTGCTGTTGGAGTGCTCTATAATGCGGAGTCTTGGTGGCTACTCACTGGCAAGCACCGTTTCCTAAAAATGTGTGGTCCCTCCATCCTCTTGGGACATGGGAAAATCTCTCATGACAAACCTCCCATGGTCTCAGCCCCTGCTGAGTGAGGGAGCTGCTCACCCCACAATGCACACCATACACACCGCGTGGGCACAGGGTCGTGCTGTGGGGCAATGTGGGCAGGAAAAGGGGTTTGGATTTTCACTGCCATAGCTGTATGTCCCTCCCTCCAAGACTTACTCTGCTACTTATAGTCGTGTGCAATTCTTCAGCAAGTGTTTTGCTGGTTTTAATGTTAGAGGAATTATGTGGTGTTTTTCAGGTCTCCCTATCACACTATCACGAAAAGCTCCAGCTTTGCATTTCTGCTTGTTTTTCTCCTATGCATTCCCTATCTGGCATCTCTGTGTTCTACTTCATGTAGAACAATAAAGGAGAGAAGGCAATTTAGGCTGCCAGGCAGCTTTGAGATCGCTTGTTAATGCATCTATTTAGAGCTTCTTGCAGATGTAGGGAAGCATATTGCTATTCAATATAAAGAGACACATCCGACTCAGTCTCAGAGACAGCCCCATCAAATCAATTCCTGTGAAGATTTTAAGGGGCAGTTAATTTGAAGAGCCAAGGGCCTTGGCTATGGATGTTTTGGATGAGCCTGGAAAGCAAGCTGAACTGTTGTGTTTGGTCCAGCTACTGGGAGGAAAGGTATCCCTCTAGTGTTCCACTGTACCACAGTGAGAGCAGTGCTCTATAAATTAAAGAAAAAAAGAAGGAAAAAGCAAAGTTCAGCATTGCAAATTCCCCCTTCCCCATTCATTTTTCCCTCAGTTGGGCAACAGCATGTGGAGAAGCTGTGAATTTGTCCTCAGGCTACCAAACTACTCCACTTCTCACATTGGACCAGTTACAACATTTATGAAGGCTGGAGTTTTATAGAAGAAAACTATCATGCTTCCTTAATGAGAGTGATCACTGTGTCTGCTGCTTTTTAAGAAGACAATAACTTATTATGTTAAGCCTGTGGGATGTTTTTTTGGCCAGGGAGATGTTGTATACTGCAGACATCTGACTGGTTTCTGTGGTGTCGTGCCTGGTGTCAGGAATGATCGGGATCTGCTGTTTCAGGGTGAAAAGCATTGCTGAAACCGGACGGATCTGTCAGCATAGAAACCCTGTAAAGCAGGGCTTTAACCAGAGTCCACTGAGAAGTCCCACTGGTTTTAATCACGCTCAGAGGACTGTATCTAACATCCTTTGAAGCAGAAGACTCTTCTTACTTAAATTAATTCATGCATAGTTGTATTTGTATGAGACTAACACAGGCGTGCATGATATAAAGTGAAGCAAAAGGTCAGGGAGATCTCCATTACCCCTCAAAAGCAGATGTAGTAATAGAAATAAGTAACTCTAATATCTAAACTGTACCAGGAGCAGGGTCTATCCTTTCCTCTGTGTCTGCACAGCCCCTTCCATGATGAGTGTCAGCCCCAATGGGCAGGCACATGTGACAGTGCTCTGTCATGGGTGCCAGGACTGGGTTTGAGAACCAAGGGTCTGTATTCTACTCTTCTTCCATTGCCTCTCTGTTTTCCCACCAGTCATGTTCAGGAGGAACTCAAGGGCTTTGTTTGCTGGGTATATTCCATTTTCATTGTTATGGGAATATGATTGCATATGGGAGTATTTAAGGTTGTTTGGTGTCACTGCTTCATTTCTCCAAACAAAATGTGAGATCCTTGAAAGAACAGGACAAAGTGTTGGAGGGATTCAGAGAAGCCAGGCGACCTTCAGCTTGCTGCCTCTTGGTAGACCTTTTCCCTGGGGTGCAAGAGGGCATTGCAGTATTTTGCTCCTGCTTGGCTCTGCTTTAGCATACTCTGTATGCTTTTTTTATGTAGAGTAATGCCAGTGAAAGATAATGGTTCATTTTTTAGGATTTTACCATAGACAGAGTTCAGCTGAAACCAGCCTCATAACGGACAGAGGGGAAGTAGTTGGTCAAGGTGTGTGGTGAACCAAATGTGTGGTCACAGAGCTGGAGGCCATGATCTTAGGAGTACTGCATAGTAGTCCTGACTGAGCATGGGCAGATGACTTCCACTTACTGGCCCAGCCTCACTGGGGTGAAGGTATCTATTCATCAAAGAGGGGTTGGGCTACCTGTAGTCAACCTGTACTGTAGTCACCTACTGTGACTCGCTCCTCACTTAAGTGCCTATGGCTCCTGGAAAGAAGATGCATCTCTGTGGAGATGCAGAGCAAGTCAGTGACCTCATGCATAGGGTAAGTTACCAAATGTACAGCATACTTAGAGATTTAGGAAAGTCCAATATTTTACTCCAGCTGCTGCCACTCTCCTGCCATGGTCCTGTGAGAAGCTCAGCTGTTTCTTCCCTCTTTTTGTCCTTTCTCTCTTTTTTTTGCTCATTCAGAGCAAGAGGCAAGGACCAGAATAAACAAGTCTCGATCTTACCAGTGCTAATAATAATAACAGAAATGATAGGTCAGGCCAGCTGACACGGTACATGATTTAAAGTGTGAAGCCTTTGTATATAGGAGTTGGACTGGGAGAGCTATCCTCCCTGAGGATATGTCTTTACAAAATACCTGGTGCTAGAAGGAATGTGGTGTGCTCTGAAGGCAACATGCTTTGGCTGCTCTGAAACATTTTTATGAGGCCTGGGATAAATCAGCTCTGGAAAGTATGAGTTAGCAGTAATCAGAAGAGGGAGGGAGTTTTATCCAGGATGTGGGAATCGCAGACTGCAGTCTTACTAATGCAGCAATAATGTGCCAAAGGAGATTTCTGTGGGTCCCATAGCAGTGGTGCTTTGCTCCCTCTGCAGAGGAAAGGCAGCCTGTGGCCCTGGCATCATCAGGGCTTGATTGAAAGTCTGGAGCTGCCCGTGCCTGGCAGCTGCTGCATTGAGGAGGAGGGCTCCTCTGGCTTTGGTTGCAGACTGGGGCTGATGCACTGGACTCACTGGGTTCATTGCCGGAAGAGCCAATGGGGGCAGTAGCAAAGGTCAGACAAAAGAGAAGGGGAAGGAGGGACAGCAGGAGGAAAGGAGTGGTGGCAGTTGTCCAAATTCCAACTACAAAATCAGCTGCATTCACAGAAACCCCCACATTGTTTTGTTCTTATGATATTGTGCAAATATTCAAAATATAATGATGCTGTCTTGGCTCTGTTGGAATATTGAGTGTCAGGAATGAAAATTTGGGGTCTACAAGGCACCTTGATTTATGTTTTTGAAGACGTGTGGGTGCCAAGAAAAACCCACACCCTCCTTGGGCACCTTGTCCCTCTTGTGTCATGGAATATGCACTGGTTGCACTGTTAGGAGGGCATGGCCGATGATGAGGGTGCCTTCTGCAGAGGGGAGACACCTGTCTGGTGGTGTCTGCATTAGGGTCTGTTATATCTGATGAGTCTTACTGAGAGAGCAAGATTTGCCTTTCCAGACTAGCCCAGGCCTTGATGCCAGGGACTGCAGTCTGGCTTGGCCATCCCCACTGCCCATGGAGGGATCCAGCAGGGACTGCTGGTCCTTGGGCTTCCACTTCCTTGGGCTTCCACTTCCTTGGGCTTCCTCCTCTTCCAAACTTCTCATTGAAGTTTACCCTCCAAACTGCCAGTTCCTCGTGCCTGAAGTTTGCGTGCTCTTCGTCGTCCTGCCCTACAAAGCCCTGAAAGTTAGTGGATCCAGAAAGGTATGCAGCTAGGAAATGTGAAAGAGCTCCAGCTGCAGCCCTCATACCCAGCTGAAGGCCCCCATGTGCATTTGTAGCCAGCCATGCTGAAGTGCAGCCTGGACCTCTGAGAAACAGGGTGATCACGTACGCGGGGAGCTATCAGGGAAAGCAAGCTGTGACAATAATGTTTGGAAAACACTCCGGGATGAAAGACATGCTGCAGATTAGGTATCTAATCAATCTATGTTTCTACACTGAGGCCATCATCTCAGGCCCTGTTTTTTTACAAGCTAAAAGATCAATGCATGCTTCAGGTAAATCCCCAGCCTCTTTGTTATAACCCTATGGATTTTAATTTTATGTCCTTACTTGATAGTGGCAAGCAAAGCCACATTAATTCTATGTACATGATGCTGAACCAGATTCCTGGTGAGACAAACCCCCGTGGTTTCAGTGATGCGGGCCAGCTGAGGATTTGGTCTGCCATTGAGCAAGGTTTTATGTGAAAGTATTATTTGGAAACATCCTTTGATATTTCCCCTGGTGCTGAGCATATTACATAGTAGGAGTTATTTGAAGATTACAGCTGAAGTCAGGATTTTTGTGCAATGCTTACAGCTGTCCTATTTCTTGCATAGTATAAAATGCATCTGCATCATTTCAGGTTTGGAGCAAATGTAGGCTTTATTGGAAAACATTGTCCATGCTGGAGGGGAAGCCACTGGGGCCAAGGAGATTTCTGCTCCTGTAACAATTTTGACATGTCAAAATTACAACTCTATCAGTTTTGGCGAGCATGACTCTGACTGGTGGTGACTGGAAGTGGAACATGTTGATTGTAAGGAAAAGGCCAGGAACCCAACAAAATACAGGCAGGGATGACAGGCAGCCATATGTGATGGGGAGGGATGGGGACATGGACACACTCCCTGCCAGCATGTGGGATTTGAGAGGAAGAAGAGTTGATAAGCCGGCTGCGGCTCCACCACTCAGGGCTGCCAGTGTCAGAATGAATGGCAAAATAAACATTTTGGCATATGCATGGGTCTCCCTGGCCTGGAAAAAGCCCACAGGGGATTTACATTCAGAGTGAAGTCAATACCATTTTTTTGAACATACCGACTCTGAAGCACAAATAACATCTTCAGGTATAAGCACAGTTGCATTTACTCAGTAGCCAACTCTCATGTAAAATGACTGAAGGATAAAGGTAAGTGACTGGTACTAGTCATGCAGCATCACCTTATTCCTTTCAAAATCCTCTGGGTTTGGTTCCTTTGGCTTTAAAAGAACATGTTTTAAGATCTTTCTGCTAAAGACCCATAAATTACTTAAGCAAGGTCACATGAATGTGGTTCTTTGCATGTTAAAGCGGTTGCAAAACAGGCATCTTCAGACCATAAATATGTGAATTTAGGCTCATCTTGTCTGAATCTTAGACCACACAAGACCTAGGACACTGTAAAACTACCAATATTTACATATTAAATAGACAGTCAGTAGCCACAAAGAGCAAGTGGGATAAGTTAAACCAGTGAGCCAAACATCAGGCTCAGTCAAAATAAGGAATGAATTTTTACAAGGCTCTGTTAGTGAAATATTCAAGGACAGGAACAGAATTATCATCTGTTCTTAGATCAAAGCCGATGTCCTTCTCTTCTGGAGTTATAAAGTTTATGGCTAAAAGAAGTTTTGGAAAGTATTTATGACACTACCTTCTGCATGCCAGCATTATACATTGCTAACAAAGTATATATGAGATGGACTAAACCTTGAAGGAGTTGTAAGCAAATGAGGAATTTTAACTGAATATGGATTTTTCTTGTTTGATTCAGTGGCAATTCATATTTGACCTGGCAGTTCAACATCTTTATCTGTGAGTTGAAATAAAACCATAATCTGGAGATAAGGCAAAGACTACCTGAATGGTAAAAGTCAGGATGACTAACCAGTGATATAAACTGGTCTGAATGACTTGGTAAGCGTAGCCCTGTGAAAAGAAGTGGTACAGCTAAAATACCAGTTTGTATGCCTTAGAACAAAAAATACAGCCCTCATCTACAAGAAAGGAGGCTGTATTCTTAAAATCAAGAGGCTATACTGGCTATATTGGACCAGAAGAAAAGCGGGGGATTGCAGCACAATACTCCAGTTCTCTTTGCAGTAATGCTTACATGAATAAAGAGGTTACTGAGTTCTGAGTTTGTCTGTGGCTGGAACTGGTGAGAACGATACTGGAATACTGCAGTTTCAGCAAGTTCTGCTTGTGAGGTGTATACCTGGAGAGCACAGAAACAGCTATAAAACAGAACCAAAGGTTGACGAGAAATCACTGAGATAGAGCTTCTTATGCATGTTTGCCATCCAAAAATGTCTTCCAGAGAGGCATCTTCATTGGAAGAGACTGAACACCAAAGAGCTTTACAGTCCAGTGAAGCGAAACATAACCTGAATCTGTGGCTGGAAGCTGAAGCTGGACAAATTAAGCTGAAAATAACACACATTTTTATTAGAGTGAGTCTAATCACTGGAATACACTAGTGGGGGGAGGGTGGATTCTCTGGCTCCTAAAGTCTTTACATCCAGACAGATGCCTTTCTGGAGATACTTTTTAGGAAAACACGATTTATTGGACTCGATGCGAAGGTAACTTGGTGAAATGTAATGACCTGTGATATATAGCAGGTCAGACTGGCTAACAGAGTGGCCCCTCCTAGCTTGGAGCATTACAAATCTATGAACACTTAAGTTTAAGGAAATTATGACAGCAAGCTGTAATATTTTTCTCTACCGAGATTTCTCCAAAGCTCCTAAATAAATCATTACATACAAAGCCGGCTAACCGGCATTGATTTTTTTTTTATTTTTTTGAGCCATGTTGGGGATTTTTTAATCTTGTTTTTGGAAGAATGGTTTATAAGATTTTCTTTTCCTTTTTTAAGTACAGATAGGAGGCTCTAACACTAAACCTTTCCAAGAATGGGGACAATTCCTATGTTGTACCTGAGGCCTCACCGAGGTATGTAACTCCATTATGTTTGGCTTTTCAAAACATTTTTTCAAAACATTTCAAAGCAATTTGCACTTTCCACGTGCCCTGATAGCAGCTTTAACTTCAACTCTACCATGCTGTTGGCTGCCTACAGCCTATCACAAAATTTATACAAAATATAAGGTTTTGACAAAGCAGGCTGATACAAGAACCTTATTCTCATAAGAGGGAGTTGTTAGTCTACACACTTCTCACAACGGGAGCTGGGCTCAGGAATTGTCTTTCATGTGCTTCACCTCCTCATTTGAAGGGGATAGTTTTGCATTATCAGTAGAGCCATCTCAGAAGAAGCTCTTTATGCAGCCTCTCCTTGGAAGAATCTGTGGGGAAGAAGGGATGCTGGGCATAACTTAAAAAGAAGGTATTTGAGTCCCTTGTTGAGGAAGCAAGTGCTTAACTTTAAACAGGTGCTGAAGTCCATCAATGCAAAATTAATAAATGATCTGTGGGAACATTGCAGCATATACTTAAACATAGCCCTGTGCTGCCAGTTCTAATGAGTTACAGCTTCAGTCTACGGAAGCATTTGGGGAGCTGTGTAATCCAAAGTGCAGGAGAAGTCCCTTGATTTTAATGGGATGGTTTGTGTACTCAAAGCTATCTGCCTCCTAAGTGCAGAACTGGAATAAAGTGCTCTGAAAAGTAAAAGGAAACAAACCTGTAGAGGGTGGGGAGCACACACCACTTAATTTGTTAGTGTTTGTTAGTCACAGCAAATAGATCCACAGGTCTTGGGAGGGATGGAGGGGTGTGAGGCCTTCAGGTGTGATTTTCTTTGGGGAAGGTTGGGGGAATTTTTAGAAGAGGGAAAAAAAAGAAAACCAGCTCAAATTTAAACACTTCACAGCAGTTCGGGAGTAAATAAAAACCTAAATCTTAACCTGTTGGAAACTAAAAGGAGTTTGCCTGAGATATTCAGTGATTTAACTCTAAGCAGGGAATGAGCTGTCTCCTAACTCCTTAGGCAACGGATTGATAGCTGTTTGGTTTGTTGCTAAAGAGGCAACTGTTGTTGATTCAATTCTCGTAATTCTTCCCTTGTTTCTCCCCTCTTAACCCTATACTTAATGCAATTATTTAAAAAGAAAAAAAAGTAAAAGAAAGTTTACCTTTGTTTTCTTTACTTTTTTTTTCTCTTTTTTTTTCAGAGATTATTACTTCTAACAGTGCCTTAACATAATCTCACAGCTGACTGAACACTACCCTCTGACCTTTCTTTCCTTGGGGACAAACTCAGGTTTAATTGACGTTTGTGTCTGTGAGCTCTGCTGAGGAGAGATTAGCAGTGGCTTAGCTAATTAGTATTTAAATGTTCACTAATGTTCCAATGGATTTGTCAATTACAATCTTATTAAAAATTGATGCAAAGATTTCAATTTTGGAAAAAAAGCAGCAATGTCAGAGCTGATTCAATTTCTCCAGAGGATTAAAGAAAAAATCAAATCTGCTATTATGATCTTTTCAGTCATACTAGAAGGCAAGGAAAATACTTTGAATTGTAAATGGCCCATATGATTCTCTGCATGCAAACATGTTCAGTTCTTGTTGCTGTGTTGAAAAATTTGAGGATGCACAAGCTCTCATTAGGACAATTCGGAAATATTCACACTGTAATTAGATGTGTTGATGTTCTACTCTCCCAACAAAGCCTTTGCAGTTTGAAGTACTAGAAGAATCTTCTGGACAAATTTAACACATGACATCAGAATAACTCCACTGGTAATACAGGGTATCAATCTCTTTGGAGTTGCCCATGGTATACGATACATATCTCACCCAGTGCACTGAGTGTGATCTCTAACAGTTTTTAGCCAGAGAGTTTCAATTTCAAATTAAATCCACAGTTTATACAGTAAATGATGAAGGCAGCTTCTTGAAAAGGTGTGGAAAATCTTTAACTGATCAAAACAGGAGCAAAGCTGAAGGCTTTGTTCTGACCTGGTGAATGAGGGAAGATAACATAATATAGCAACTTGCTTAGAACTAACCTTCTTTCAACTCCTTTCCACTAATGTATTTCAGCACAAAGAGCGAGTATGAAAATATATTAGATTTGGATCGAAGTTTGAAATTTGGTGCCCTAAAGACAGTCTTTAAAGAGATTTCAGAAGCCATCTATATAACTTAAATATACTTGGCTTGACCTTTGTTTTCCTCCAAAGATACTAAGGTATTACAACAACCCAGCAGGTTTGGTGTGTTGGGAGTTTCAACCACTTAGGGGTCACACACCTTCTACAAATGAAACCAGTTTATTTGGAAATGTAACTGAATGTAACTATGGATTTGGGTACTCAGGAAATTTAAGGAAGTATTTTCATGTGCGTTAAATATTCAAGAATACTGGCATGGTGGCGAAGCCCAAGTTCATTGACCTTCCATGACAGCTCTAATTTGAGCAGCAAGAATATATGATTATTTTGGGGTGGGGTTTTTGCCCTCACAATTTAAAAAGGAATGAATCTATATTAGTACAAAATTACTTTGTTTCCTGTCTAATGAACAACTAAGAAAAGATGCTTTGGATTGAACTAGTGAAGAGAGTGTTTTTAGGTTTACCTTAAACAAAGTTACATTTCTTTTTCAGATGCTTTATTTAAACTTAAGAAAAGAAGAGGTAGTCCAAAGTTTCAGATCAACACACATACTTTTAGTGTTCTTCTTTCTAAAGCACTTAGAAACTGATACCAGTCTCAGAATTGTAATTTACCCAGCTACTTTTCTTCTAGTATTTTTCCTTGATGAACTCTTTTTCTGAGAACTTGTGTCTCTTTTGGAAAGGGGCTGTAAATTCATAAGTGCCTACATGATTTCCAGTCATCCCTACCACCCCCAAGTCTGATGCCATAGTGCAGACACATTAACTCATTTAGGTCCTTAGAGTCAGTAGGTAGTTTTCCAATTAATCTCGTTGGAGCTCTCATTAGAATAGAGGTGTTTCCACTGAATATATTAGGGGAAATTCTTGGACTACAACAAAGGAAGTAGGAATCACATGAGCTCCTCTTCTCACATCTAAGCAATGGCATTATCTCCTTCCATGTCTTCTCCCACCCACCACCTTTTGGGTGTCCTCTTCCCCCACTCCTCTTTACCCCTATCTCATGGCCTCCTTCAGGAAGGGCAGCATGCTCAGGTCCAGGGGATGCAGCAGCAGGGGAGTCAGCAGCCCATGGTGGGCTGCAGACCTGGGCAGACCCAGCCCTGCATTACTAAAACTCTCTGTGGTCTCTCACTGTAAAGATACTAGACTCTGTCCTTCCTAAAAAATCCCCCTGCAACCCAAAAGCCATTAGTTACAGTTATCAGGGAAAGAGTTTTGGTGCTGAGTTTGAGATACTGAACTGGAGACATGGGGTGAGCAAATTCACCTCTGCATCCTACAGGGCTGTCTGGCATCAAAAGGTCCCAATCTTTCTGCTGGAAAATGGATGCCTGAGGTAGTCCCAGGACATTGCCCTGCCTCCCCCAAGCCCTGATACCATGAGTGTTAGAAAAAAGCCTTGATAGGGGGAAACATAAACAGATAAAGACATCTGGGGACTGTAGCCAACAACTGTGTTCTGGCACCACGAGCCAAACTGCAGCCTTGACACTGCGAGGAAGATATTTGCTGAGGTCACCGCTCACCAGGAGGAGCCTAAAGGGGGCAAGAATCTCCCATCTCCACCAGCTGCTGGAGGATGGGAGCAAGAGTGAAGGGCAGTGGCATCACTTCGCAGCCCAACCAGATTTTGGGGAGCGAGAGGACATCAACACCAGGTTATGGATCCAATTAGAGTCATCAAAGGGACATGACCCATCCTGAAATTCACACTCCACTTCCTGGTACTGCGAGTGCCAGGGAGGAGAGCCCAAACCACTGCTACCGCATCCCTGCAGCAGCTGTGTGGTTGGTGGGATGTCACATTGCACCCAGAACATGCTGCTGGCAGGGGAGAGATGGCAGGATGGAGCAGGGGATCCTGACCCCCTGTCAGAAACCCATTTCAGCTTATCAAGGCACCATATGGTATGGCAAATATGGTGTCAGTTGTTGGGGAGAAACTCTGTGTGACCAAAATGGAAATAAATGGAAATAGAACAGTTTCCTGTAGCAAACTGACATCCCTTGAGAACAGGTAAGAAAGAAGGAACCAGACTGATTTTGGTTTGTTACTCCTTTTGTAAATGCATTTGCTGACAGTAGCAGGTATGTAAAGTCTGTCTCTGCTTGATTGGCATATCTGTTCTGCTCATTGCTTTATGAAATAATACATACTCACTGTAATTCCTTTAATCTTGACTCTTTTTTTAAAATTGAGAGGCCAACATGGTCTTGCTGAAAATACTGGTTACAGCCATTTTTGTTAAAACTGTATGTTGCGGAAAATGAACAATGAAAGTAGTGTTCCAGTTGTTAAAAGCCAGAAAGCTTTTATATTGTTTTGTCATCTTCATTCCCCAAAATATTTGTAGTATAGGGAGAGTCAGCCCACTTCCTGGCTTCTTGCATAATGTGATGTGTTGCCTCTAAAACTTTGTTGATAAGAGATGATTGGCCAGGGTTCACAACAGTCCTCCAAGAAATGGGTCACTTTATCCCATGATTGGGCAGGAGGGGGATGACAGCTGCATGAGGCAGCTCATCTGCACTTCCAGAGGAAATGCATAAAGCCAAATTTTTAACTAAGGAGTAAAAACAGTAACTATCAATGTAGCCTAAATCTGAGATAAAAAAATACTGGATTCCAAAACCAAAATACAGTAAGAATCTATTGAATTAAGTGCCAAATTGTGCCTAGTATTGATTTTCTAATTTAGCTGACACGTTTTTGAATGTCCTGCTCAGTCCTTTTTAACAGCTGAAAGTTTTACTTTTTTGGGTCTACCAGGACGTGGTGTGAAAACATATTGCCCAGGTCAATCTGCTTCTGTCAGCTATCAGGTAACACATGAGATCAAAAAATAAGCATTGTCCTGGTCCATGGAATTAAAGGGAAAAGGTGGAAAGACAAAATATTCCTTCCTGCATTTCAGTGAAACACAATATATGTTTGATCAGCTTCTTTTAGATACAAAAGCAAGCACATTTCATTTTGTGAAGGCAAAGGGAAAGGAGAAAGCAGGTAAGCTAGTGAAAGGATAACTGACAGGAATCAGCATCCTCTTCATTTTTGAACAATTAAGAATTGTAAGTTACGTTGACACAAACCTGAAGTCACTTCTGTTCACTGAAAGCCCAGCCTAAAGTACACTGAAATTGTAAACTCCCCTTCAATGAAACTGGCTCTCAGTTGAAGCAGGCTTCCTACTTTAAAAGAAAGTTATAAAATCATCTTGACATAGAAGCTTGACTGGGGAGATTTGGGTGCACTGATGTCTGCGAGTGCCTCAGCAGTGGGCTCCTGTGTGTGGAAGGTGGGCAGCCCCATCCCTGACACATAGCTGCCTGTGCATGTGTGCTCCAAGTGCAGGGTGCTGTGTGGAAACGGCCTCGGCTGACTGCGGCCAGATGGTGAGGGGATGAAAGCTCATAAAGGATGCCAGTATTTTAGATAATTTCACAGAGGGTTTCTGCTTGGCTGAAGGCACAAGGAAACTCTCTTCCTCGGTGTTTTGCACAGCCGAGTGTTAAATCACTTTATATCAGAGCTGAACCTCAACCTCATCGCCGTTAATCTTCTTGATTGGTTAAGTCTTTGCTTTCTGTCAGAAAATCTGAAATCTGAGTGTCAACGATCAGCACATGAAGCCTTTCCGGCGGTGCCCCCCCCTTTCCACCCCTTTTCCCCTGCTGCTCAAGGGAGACAGCATCCTCTCTGTTTCTTGCACTCACTGTTTGCCGACTGTGCGGCCAGCCTGAGCTGCAGGTATATCCTTCTAATACTCAGCCCCAACCCAATGAGGCTTTTTACTCAGGTACTCATTATTCACATGTATAAACTAAGAGTGGCTGGGAAAATCACAGACTTCCTTGTGTATTTGAATGTATCAGCTCTGAAAATCTGGCATCCTTGTTAAATGAGAACAGTGCTATGAAGAGAAAGCAATCTTTAATCACAGAAGGTCAAATGTAATTCTAGCTTCTATTTGTAAGTCACTGACTGTATTTACCATTTCACCAAAGGCAAAATCCCGTTCTTCCATGAACAGGCCCTGGTTTGGGTTCCTAGGTGGATGTCCACTCTTGGCATTAAGAGCTATCCTCCCTAGACTGTGTACTCACTGCTGCAACCATCCTAGGAGTCGTACTGGGGGTGAAAGTCTCCTCCCTGCCCACCACACACCGGCTAATGCTTCACTCTTTCTCAAGGCAATCCATGCAGGGCACCCAGATTTCCTTCCAAGAGAACATAAACATAGCAAACACCTGCCCCTGTTGTGGGTCTTGCTTTCTAACAGCAGAAGAAGTGATATTCAATGAATTACAAAGATGTCTTCTTCTTATGTCAGAATTCATGCCTTCTTGTCCATTAAACCTCTTAGCCAGCCCCTTTGTGACTTAAGCATGACGTCTGACTGGTCCCTTAGTCACAGGGTATTATTTCAGTTTTCTAATTGAATCACAAAAAGATTTATCAAATGAATTAAGAATAACAAAAAAAAAAGGCAGGGTGATGCATGAACAGGCAAATGAAGATGGACATTAGGAAGATTAATAGACATGTCTCAACTACTCATATCAACAAAACTTTGGTGGTGTAAACAGACCATTAGCAAATAAAAGCAGGATATTAAAAGGTTAAAGAGGGCAGCCTCTCAGAAATCAGATGAATATTTGGAAGCAAGGTTTTCCAACCTGGCCGCACAGGCTGTGGAAAAGAAGCATCAACTCCCAGCACACAGCAAGAGTCTCTGGGACCGTTCTTGTGATGTGCAGATCACTGTGCGTGAGATTCACTGAATGCAGAAATTCATCTCTGTCATCATTGTCTAGTGATGATCCTAGTTTGAACAACAGACACTTCACTGGGTGCTTTGGTGAATAAGGCTGCCAGAAAATTTGCTCACACAGAGTGCACACAGCATGTGCCACTGTGGACCCTTCCTTGCAGCTTGTCCCCTTGGATCTGGCAGAACCACAGCAGACATTTTGCAGAGCAGCTTCACCCAAATTTGGAAGGCATGCTTCTGGTTAAAGCTGGGCTATTTCATGCAGACGGTAATGTTTGCACTGAATGTCAATGTGCATTTCGATTTGGTCAGGATAATGCCTAGCCAGTGACCTTATTCAGCCCCAATTAGCTGATAACTGCCAGCCAGTCGCATTCCTCATTGTTAGGAGTGAACAAGGCAATCATGGGAGAAAGGTAGCAATAATAGGAACAGCTAATTAGACTGTGAGTGGTTCACAAGGCAAAGAAAGGAGGAAGAGGGATGTGAGAGTTTCTAGATGGTCTGGCTGCCAGCTGAAGATGAAGTAAGGATCTGGAGCCCAGGACATAAGCATAAGGCTCAGATCAAGGTTCAACTCCCTCTGCTTCTACAGCATTCTCTCCCAAGCCCTTTGAGCACATTTATGTCTTGCAGCACAGCACCCTCGCAGCTCTGCTCGGATAGGCACCATCCTTGTGACACAACACACCGTGACACACAGGTGCCAGCGCTAGTCCCGGAAGGACAGCGGACGGGTGATTGCAGTGCCCTTCCTGACCCCACTGCTCCATTCCTGGAGAAGGCAGTGGTCCCTTGTCAGCAACAACCCAGTGTTCTCACACTAGTTCCCTTTGCCCTGGGCAGTGGTGGAATCCAAGGACCACGGAGAGATATGGACCTCAGGTGTTTTAGGCAGATAATAGGAAAGTGGTATGTTTTGTGGGAGCCCATTCTAGCACCTTCAAGAGATCACAGAATCATTTACATTGGAAAAAACTTTAAGATCACCAAGTCCAGCTGCTAACCTAGCACTGCCAAGACCACCACTAAACCACGTCTCTGTGTGCCAGAGTTCCCTAGGGGAATTTGTGCCCACAGGATTTTAGTATCAGCAGCACTGATATTCATCAGATTGGAAAAACCTTCTTTCTGAAATATGCTTTTTGAAGTACTTTTCTCTATTAAATATAGGATCTGTAGAAAAGCAAAGCATCATCTGGAGAACCTGAGGGAATTCTTCATATACTGCCAAGATTTCATGATGAGGGGAAATATTTTCCTTTAATCCCATTGCCACATTCAGGACTTATACTTCCTGCACAGTCACTCCGATTCCAGTTTGTTGTATGTCACTCGGGAGAAAAATGTGTACATATTCCAGCTTAATTGTGCCTACAAAAATACCCAATCACAGTAGAATAATCCTACTGAAACTATGAAGTTACCAACATTTCTTCACCTGCAGTCGTTTTTGTGTGCCTGCAGAAGAGTCATTAACATGGCATTTTTTAAAAGTATTTGCTGCGGACTATACCCTGCTTTCATTAATCCTCCTAAAAATCTGGCAGTTTCTATTAAAGTTGCTAGAGCTGACCTGGACTTGCATGTAGGCTGAATAATGAAACTTGACCCTCTACATCTACAGGAAACGTGGTTTTCCGTGTGCCGCTTCAGGGGAACCATGTTTCCTGACTTGGATGGTGGGTATTCCAGGCAAAAATTATTGCTTTGAGCAGGTACAAATCAGTGTATGAGAGGGTGGGGATGCAGCCTAGAAAGCCCTGATGGTTTGAATTGCAGGGAGGCAGGGAAGTTATGCAAGCCTGCAGAGGCTGTCATTGGAGGGGATCCCTGATTTTAGCAGAGAACTCGGGGCATTACTGTGAGACAGATACAATAAAGTGTAAGTCGTTAGGCAGAGAAGATAAAGCACCACTTAAGGGAACCACTGACAGATGGGAGTGTGGCTCTGCAACTCTGAGCAGGGAGAGGCTTGGGTGCTTGCCCCTTCTGCCGCTGAACCTCCTCACAATGCCTGGAGAATAAAAGCCTCATGGCATAATGGTGGTGGTGATGACAAGGGTAATAAGGCTCATGATAATAAGGACAAGCAGGGTTTCCATTTCCATTACTAGAGCAATCGATTGGAGCTTAAGGTTTTTTCTGCTTTTTTTTTTTTTTTGTCATCTAAAGCAAGTTCTCTAAGGGCCACGAGATAAAACCCCGAAAAAGGCCTTTAAAAAGGTCTTTGGGAGCAGTGTGGAATTTTAAAATCTAATCTGTAATTTAAAGAATGAAAACTAATGTAATTGGTGTACAGTGCGTTTCCATTAGGAGCAGGATACTGCCGGGTTCTTTCCCCTCAGCGTAGGCTGGATTAAACATACAGGTGAACTTTTTTTTTTTTTAGTAGTTCCCCTCTCTAGGGCATCTGCAGAATAACAGATGCAGGTTTTTGCCCATTATACACACACATACATATATTTTGCTCTCCAGCATGGAGAGAAAAGCAGCCGGTTCAACAGAGGTAGTTTTAAAACTATGATAATCTCAAAGCTGCCTAACATGCTTGAGAGTGGTGGCACGTCGCTGCTCCCAAGAGATACAGGCTGCAGCACTGGGTGGCCCCTTGGCACAAAGGGCTGATGTGATGCCCCCGAATCCCCACCACACTCCTTTGCCAACACCTGCCACAACTGGCCACTGCAAACAGATAAATCAGCCTGGGCTGGCCTCAGATGGAGTCCGTGCCAGCAAAGTCCAGTCCACAAAGGGACTGTGAGGGGAAGAGGTGCTGCACGATGCCTGGGGCCGTGGAAGCAGACAGGGGTTATCCTGGAGGGGCTGCTGGCAGGGGAGCTGGTGTGAGATGGGGGTGGGGGAATAACCTGGCTCCTGCTCAAGGCAAAACCACCTCTTTCCTCACCAGGAGCTTGGAGCCAAGGCTGAAACTGAAGTGCTAAAGAAATAATCCTTGCCCAGAGCAGTTGGCTTTGTTTCAGGACTGAAACTGTGAGTCAAAGATGTTTTTATGTCAAGACTTGCTTGAAATCTCTCACTGTGGTCCATTTATTTTAGTCTGTGGCTGCTGGGGATGCAGTTCAGATGGGTAATGATATTTGGGAGCTTGAGGATGAACTTCACTCCCCAATCAAAATGTCTTCTCTGTGCTCTGCTGCCTGTTGCTCACAGCTGTGAGATGCCTCAGATGATGCTTGCATACGTTGTGATGTTCCGAGTGTCACACAAAAAGCAGTTGCAAGCTGTATCCTGTGGGAGTTCATTAATGATGCAGCTTGCTATTTTTTCTCAAAAACATGACATACATAGCCATCAGTCAGGTGTCCATGCATACAGCAGTCTATCTGGAGGAGAAAATTAGCAACTATTACATATTTTAACTCCCTCACATCATCAACTGACCAGATTGTATCTGGAACAGTAAACCTCAAGCAGATGAAACAAACGAGAAGGAGCAACTTATTCGCTAAGTAAGTATCACATTAAAATAACTATCTTAAGTTAAGGTCTGCAGTTCAAGCAGGACTGGGCAGAGGTAACAAATATTTGGTAGCATAGGATTTTTCCAAGGCACTGAGAACAGAGTGTGCTTAGCACATGAGAGAGAAAAGCCAAGAGCAAAGAAGGGTACAGTAGCAATCTTGCACAGACAAATAGAAATTTTGTCTGTAAAAAAAAAATCTCACATGAAATTGGGACCCTTGGTTCCATTAAAATCCCATACCATAGTCATTCCTCCATCAGTTGGATGCCCCTAGAAATCTCAAGCTGCAGTGTTTTATTGAAACCACTTATGCACATCAACAATATGTTTTTTGCAGTGGTCATTATGCCCCCACTTTTGCAACATGTTATTTTTTCCCCCTCTATGAAACTGTGACTTAATGCAAAGTAATGGCATGTCAAAGGCAAAGTTACAGCCCCTGTCTTGAATGCAATGCTGAGTCTCCTGTCATGCGTGGAATGTAATTACCATTAAGGCTGAAAAATGAGGGAGATGAACAGTAGTGGCAGTTTTTCTCAAGTTTACATAAACACTGGCTGCAAGAAGAGGGCAGGAACATTAAAATCAAAGAGTTCCTGTCACATCAGCGCTTTAAATCTCTAAGCAGCTCCTTGAAAATCATCTGGCCTCGGTGAACACAAACAACCGATAAAAGCTTCAGTTAAGGTCTGCTCTTATCTGCTAATTTCAGGGCAGTCTTGCCCTTTACCCACTGTCCCTAGGAAAGTAGCAATTTTGGCACTTTCTCTTGGCTTGCTAAATTCTCTGCCATGGCAATAATATTAACTAGCTGGAAAAGAAGTAAAAATGGGGTCAAAGGTGTTTGAAGAGGAAATCCCTGTATCACTCACTGAGCAGCCATGGGGAAACACTCTGTATGCTTTGCCCATGCATCCTTACAGTTAAAGACTGGATGATGGAGAGTACCACTTCTCTCATTCCTGGGGCTGGGTATTATCTCCTGGGCACAGGGCAAACCCTAAGCCTAACCGAAAATCTCTCAGAAATGTGGGCAGCATCTCTCTCCCACCAGTTCCCACTGAATCTGCAAGGTTTGTCTCCCACTGGCAGTGCCAGGAAGCAGGAATGCCTTGGGAAGAAGGAAGCAGCAAAGGTGTTTTAAGCCTTCTCCACCTCACCTCCCCCGGCCCCAGCCTAGTTGTGGGGGTAGTTCTTTCCCTGACTTGTACTGAATTAACAGCCAAAACACAAGCCCACAGGTTTCAGGTTTCATTAGGGACCTGAAGCTCTCATCGGGTTTGCCAGAGGATGTTTCAAAGGTAACTTTTCTGCATGAAAATGGGCAGATTTATTGTCTCTGTGGTTTTATTGAACGTTTTTGGCTTCTGTTTTCTCTTTTTGGTTTTTTTCATGTGAAACCCGATGGCTTAAGGCAGGATTTGTTTTGTGGCTTTGATGGATTGGAGTCTCCTCATCCTGCTGCTCTTAATGGAGCAGAGCTGTAAAGCACTTCAGGTTCAAAAAATTCGCTGCTGGTAGGAAACACAGGTTGCTTGTGTCTCTGTCTCCCGGGTTTTCTGTGTTGCTCTCCCTCTCCTTTCTCTGAGGCTGGCTCTGAGCATTGTGCTAGAGCCACCGGCAGGCAGCCACCCAAGCAAACTTGGCCTGTGTCTTAGCATGGCCCTTTTGCTCCCCTACTTCCCTTTGGCTTCTCCCCATACCCAGCAAGGGTGGGAGCTGTGCCATGGAGATGCCCTTGTCCCAGTCTCATCATGCTGCAATGGAGAGGAAGGGAGAAGGAAGCAGGCAGGAAAAAGACAGAAAAAGGGACACCCTGCTGGCAGTCTGTGTACCAAAGCTCAATAATGTCTTCATGAAAGAAGGCAAAATGCTGGTCTTCTCCCTGGCAGCCTTTTCCTGCTGCCATTGCCATCACTGGCTCTGGCACTTCTGAGCTGTTTTAAAAATGGTTCTCTTGAGTCTAAATGGGCTCTTCTAATTTTCCAAACTGCAGACTGTGTGGAAATTGTAAACAGCTGCAAGTGGTTTACCTAACTGCAACAGAGAAATGACAAGAAAAGCAAAGAACAGGAGAGTCTAAGGCAATCCGGCTTATAGGTTTTGAGACTGGTACTGCTTTGCCACAAAATAATCATGTGTTTTCGATAAATATCTTATTTTTCATTAAAACACTGCTTTATGTGGCAAGCAATTTTCTTGGCAAAAACTTCTTCCCACCGGTGTCTTGCTCAGCATTTGTTTCTCAGCTGATAGAAATTTGTAAGCTCCAAATATTCTGGGGAGAGAAGAGGGTTTCAACCCTCAAATTTTCCAGGTTGACCGTTCTAGGTGAATCCAAACTTAAAATCTTATAATACAGCTAAGTCTTGAAATCACAGAATCATAGAATTGATGAAGTTGGAAAAAACCACTAAGATCATCAAGTCCAGGTGTGAACATAGCAGTCTCCATCATGCTTACCATTAAACAAATATTTCCATGCTCTTTCCAGAATTTGGATGTCCAGATGGGCTGGAGACTCATGCTTGCAGAAGTCATCTCCACAAAGCACAGGTCTAGTGCTGTCGCTCATTCCTTGTCATAAAAATATTTCTAAGGCCATAACTGTTGAATCTTTTGGGATCTGTCACGTGCTACTCAACAGCTACAAGAAGAGCAGGTCTGGGGATGGTCACCAGGCTGAGATAAGAGGAGCCCAGGTCACTAAAGGAGCCCATGGTGGTAAAGCCAATCCACAGCCAAGCCAGGACCTCTAGTCCTGGGGTCAGGGATGGTGATATATGAGCTTGAGTACCAGAGACATAGCTCAGGCAGAGACCGAGCTGGGAGCCTGAGCCTCCGTGTAGACCAGGAGGGAAGGTGAGACCTGCAGAGGCTTCTCATGGCCAGACCCCTAGGATGAAGTAATCCATCCAGGGCCCTGACACAGATCCACTCACCCTTTAAAGTTGTGGACAGGTGTTTGCCATCCTAAGCCCTGGAGAGTACTCTCAGTACTATAAATCTTTCAGATATTAATGTTCCTCAGTGATAAGAATCAATATCAACAACTTCGATGTTCATTGCTGGTGCTCAGGCAGCAGGACTTCATCTAACCTTAACCCCAGTCAGGTGGGGGGAAATGCAGTCCATTAAATATTAACTTAATGACATAGTTGGAATAAATGTATAAATGTAAACACCACAGCACTCAAGTAGGGTTGAAAACACCCCAAGGGACAAGTATTCTTCCATACAAGTGAGACAAAAATTGGATACTTCAGAAATGGTGAGAATGTTCTTGAGAGTACAATCCTTTTTGCAGTGTCACACGACTATGATGGACTTTTATCAAACATCTATGGTGATAAAAGCCCAGAATTGAGAAAATCAAATGGAAAAACTAAAAGTGGGGGGAGAGTGTTAGTAAAGTCTAATGTGTAGTGTACCTTGTATTCGTTTTTAATCAGATTCTATATATGTGGTCGCAGTAAAGAAATATAACAAGATTCCTCTGTTAATATTTCACACGCTTGCTGGTGGTCTTATTTAATCATGCTGTGTTTTTCTGAATAAAAGCACTGGGAGTGGGCAAGAAAAGGTGGGAAAAGCAGAGAGAAAAAAGCAGAGACCATGCTGGAGAAAGAAAAACCCCTCTGAGTATTCATCCTTTACAGACCGCATTTTGCATTTCATTCCATGTGTGAAAACAAAATGCAGTCTTCTGTTCCCCAAAGTACCAGTGGACAAAATGGGTTTGACTCTTTTAAATATAATGGAGAGGGATCATTCAGGGGTTGGGTTTTTTTCTACTTCACTGAATTTTCCACTTTGTTTGTACCCCGATTAATTTATGCCTCTATTTAGTCATAAACAGTTTGTCCATTCAGTTTTGTTCATTTTATAAATCTTTGACCCTTGACCTGTTTTGACACGTGTAAAGGGATATGGTTTAGAAGCTAGAGAAGGTTTTCATTTAATTAAGAGCTATATAAAAAGTTTTGAAGTTTCCTAGCACTAGAGTGGCAGGACTTGGACCACTGCTTCCTGGTTAGTCCCGCCAGCCAGAGTGCAACACACACAGCAGGGTGCATCTCACTGGCTAGCTAAGGAGAAAGGGATAAGCTCCGATCTAAGAGGAAATCATCATGCTGGGAATGACTTTTATGATCTTAGCATAGCAGATGAGACAATTTGCATGTAGTATTTCTGCAGTTAGGGTCTGCAGCTTTGATCAGACACAGAGAATGAGTCCCAAAAGGCGTTTTACACTTTCATGTGTTTCTCTGAGTGAATTCTCTGCTGCCATGTTAGGCTTTTTCTGGATAGCTTCTTGCAGAGGTTTGAGTGATTGAGCTTTATTGGAATGTATATTCAAAGGAGGCAATTTAGGAATTACTTCAACATGACTAAAAGGAAAATCTCTTTATGAAATTCTAGAGATGGTTGCATGTTCATTATTTTAATAAGCAGAGGTTAGGTATCGTGTGGCTTGTCTGAACAAATTAACCTAAAAACTTGTAATTTCTTCCATTTATATTTGCTGGTCTGTTAAAGGATAATGTCTCTTCCTGTGAAGATTGTCAAATTAGTACAGTTCAGACACTGAATATCACACCTTGGCAAAGGACTTTGTTTGGACTGAGAGAGAGAACCTTTCGGAAATAAAGGCAATAACACAACAGGTTGTTAGACTTTTTTTAAAGAACAGATATTTTGAGGAACATTTCAAATTACCGTCAAAACTAAACTGGGTTTTTTTTCCATATTTGCTTCATATTTATTTATTTATTAATCCGTATGATGTTTCAAGGAAAGGATATCTAAGAATAGAGTGGTCTGTAATACCACCTATAGATAAAATCACAGAACAGCCCTTTTGCTGCACTGTGACCCTGCTTCAGCCCAGACTATTGTCCAGGATGTGAAATGCCATGTCACATGCATAAGATCATTCGTGGCACAGGGCACCCAGCTGCAGCATTTTTTTTTTTTCACATACTCTTTTTACAATTATTGTTTTTAATTTGGATATAACATTGCACAGGTAAGATACTTTGTCGCTCACAAACAGCCGGAAGCTATTATTAAAAGGTCCAAGTATACATTATTTATGATTTGATCTAAGGGTGAGTGAAATATAAATTATAAAGAAACTTAGAGAAGATTCCCTCTCTCCCTAAAAGCAGTTTGTACAAATGCCCGTATCTCCTCAGTTTTCCTGGGTGTCATCCCTAGCTCACCATTTGGAGACATAGTATAAGTGCATCTCTTTTAAAAGGAAGAAATAAAATCAGATTTTTTTTTTGGTTCCAGGGAGAAGTGTCCTCAATTAACACTGACAGCTATTTAATTTCATTTAAAGTAGGTTGGTTTAAAATATGATTCTTATCTCGCCACCGCAGGATGGACTAAGTCTCTCTTTTAGAGCCACCCAGCAGTGGGGATTAAGGGAACTCGGTTACATTTCTTTCTAGAGAAACCTGAGCTCCATTAGCAAAATATAGATTTGAGCAGATACGGACCCAGCATCTGGCCCCTCAGAAATAAGATAAAACTGTGAGGAGGAAATTAGAGAAGATCTAAAGCCCATTTAAATCAATAGGGAGGCTCCATAACCTTCAGCAGATTTTGGATCCCACTCTCAGAGAACAGAAGTACTTGTTTACCATAAAGAAAGAAATCATTATCAGTTCATTAAGGCCTTGAGTTTGTTTTTCTCTAAAATCTCTTATTTCTTTCTCTAACAGTAACTGGCTGTCTTAAAGAAAACAGGCAGCAAGCTATGCCATGGTGGAGTGAAGTATATATTGTCCCTTACTAAGAAGGTCGTTCCTAATCTTCTAACATATTGATCCTACCTCAGATGCTGCTCAAATAGTAATTTAGCAATGCGCTGGTTTATGTGCTAATAAAACCAACTACTGTAATGTTTTGAAAATGTCTTTTCAAAGTAAGATACTGAGGTGCAGTGCTTTGGTCAGTTTGGTTTTGTGGGCTTCTTATTTCTCAGACAGTTTTTTTTTCTTTTCAAAAATCACTGATCCTATTGGTAGAGACTTTTTTGCTAAAACACAAAAAAAAAACCCTGAGGAAGCATAGGGAGGCAAGAACGAGAAATACCTCTCTTACCCTGCTCTAGACAGACCTTCAAAAAGATTGAATTTACTGAAGTGAGAAGAACTGATGCTGAACTCGTTGCTAAGAAGGTGTAATGTATCATATCAGGTTATGTAAACTCACTATTTGTGGTGATTAAAAAATAGCTTCTTATCTCTGGGGTCGTTTAACTCTTGAAACACAAGGCTTGAGGGCACAGCTACTAAATTAATATTTTCTGAGCCGTGGTCAGTCAGAAGAAATACCCAGTTCTCAGGACGTTTATTGCATGCGATGGCTTCACAACAGCCCCCTAAGACACAAGGAAAACTGTGAGAAGCACAGTCTCCATTTCTACCAAGATGTGGGGACTAGTGGTAAGGGTTCCAGCAGGCAAAATTGCCACCACTGGGTGGTCTTAATCCAGATCACAGCTTGCTATTTGAGTAGTCCAGTTCTAGGTGTCAGTGAGGCTGTTTTCTCTGTCATAAGTGAAGACACAGAAGAAGATTTGCAGTACAGCTCTAGATAACTGAATATGGTGCAGCTCTCTGTCAGCGCTCACAAGTACCATCTACATAGCCCTTAAAACCAGTACCTAGCATCCCTCTACCAGGTGTGGAACTACAACACCTGCATACAAAGACATGCTTCCCTGCATAGGAGAGCATATCTGGGAGAAGGAACTTGTTAAGGGCTTTCAGGTGCTTATGGTTTCATTCTAGGTACCCTTGGGCAGGTGTCGACCTTGCTACAACCAACTGGGAAGAGTAGAGAAGTTGTGATATGCCTACTTCCTGGTTAGCAAGTGAGTGGACTGATTTGCTCCTGTCCATCTGGAGGTCCTAGGGCTGAGAAACATCTGCATTGTCTGGGGGGTTAGTGGTGCCAAAGAGGGAAGGGCCACAGAAAGCTACCACTTGCTTGTTGGAGCTTGCAGTCGTGAATGCAGAGGAGATTCCTGAAATAACAGGGAAGGGGGTGTCAGTGTAGCATGAAAAATTCCATCAAATAGCTAACTTTTCTGTGAGCAGTCATCTACTTCTACATTCATGCTTGCTGTATGCAGCTGAGAACTGTACCCACAGAGCACCTCCATGACAGCTGTACACAGGTAACCCCTCCTTGCTATGCCATTTTTTTCAAGTTGGTGCTACGTTGGTTCTCCCTTACTAAAACTGTCCTTTTATCACCCGAGGTGCTTGCAAGCAATGATGCTACATCTTCTACAGCTGCGGTTAACAGGCTGTGTGGTGCTCCTGAGAAATGCCTGTTAAAGCTCAGGTTGATGCTGTATGTTTTAGCATAGTTCTGTTTAATTAATGGGAGACTGAGTGTAGCATGGAGGTTTAGGAAAAAATTTTCATTAACTGGAAAAATAATCAATTAGAATTTTTTATTGTATTACAGTGATAAAATCATGCACTATGTGAGATGTCTCTGCTTTCTAGTCAGGGTATTGTTCTCCTCCAACCTACTCATCTCCCATATTCCTTCTTTGTACATTTTTTAGGATATGTTTTTGGTGAAATAAATGCTTCTGAGGATAGTCTTAAAAATAGATTACTCTTGGGGTTTGATCTGATTTTCTTAGTTGCTAAGCCTTAGTATAAAAATTTTAAAACACAAAACTACTATTAAGATTAAATTATTTTTAAACTAGAATATTGAAAGAGACAGTAACAAACACAAACTCTAGAATAGTGGATTAATATACCATAGAATTACACTATGTCCCTAGTTTCAAAGATGATGTTTTTTCTTACAATTTCTTTTATACCTGTTTTCCAAATATTTACTAATTATTAATATAGGCAGTAGGACACTACCAACAGGCTTTCATGTTGAAAACAGCGTCATGTTGAAACAAATAGGTGAGGATAAAGAAAAGGAAAAAATATTTTGGTGAATAAGGGGTATAAAAGATTTTAACTTTTATTTTTAGTTTTCATAAGTGCTGTAACAGTGAACCAGACCAAAATATCCATACAAGCCAATGTACCATTAGTTGTTTTCCTACAAGCTGACTGAACAAATAGACAGGGATCCCTTTTCTGGCATATTTTTCCAGCTTACAAACATTAGTGATATAAGGACCACTATTTCTTGAATACGCACTGAGGTATGGATTTATCCTCTACAGGTTTGCCTAATTCTTTTCTGAATCTCTTTTTATGCTCCTGGCCTTCACAGCCTTCTGTGGCAGTAAGTCCCAGAATTTAACTATTTGAATGAAAAAGTACTTCCCTTGCTTTAACATTGTTGCAGGGTAATTTCATCAGCTGCACCTTCAAGTGTTTTATGAGAAGCAAATACCATCACCTCACTAGTTTTTGCTGTGACATCCACCATTTTTAGACACAATTACTCTTGAATACTATTTAAAATTCCTACTTTACTGAAGAAAACATTTCTTGATGCCTCTCTGATGAGTTATTTTGTAGGACTTAGTTTTACGTATCTTTATATATGCTGACAGTCAAATTGTAACTACACCCTTCTTCCATTGCATTCTGTCTGGATTGTCCTCGATAACATTGTTGTTATTTCAGTCATTTTTCAGTTGATGTTGTGCTCTTTTATCTAGCACCTGTTTTGAAATTTATTTTTGTATTACTATTTTACACTTGTGAAAAATAAGATAATTGTGTCATGGAGATGGTGCCATTTACCTTAGGACACTACTTTATAACTGTGAGAGGTCTGATTCAATAAGGCTGGAGGTTCAACTGCTGTAGATCGCAGGAGCAAATAAACTATCTCCCAGAGCTTCATTTTTGGGTGAGGAGAAGGGGGGAAGAACTAATGAAATTTAGTTTTTGCACTTACAAAGGTGAAATATCTTAGCTACCTCAATGTAAATTATTCAACTTGGGCCCCAATGTGAATAATATTGAATGAACACCTATTTTTCTGTGAGGGAGTGACACATTCAGGGGGTACGTGGTGAGTTGTAGCCGAAATGAAGTTTTTTCAATAGTTCATTTGGACCAGTTGTCATGTGGTACAGAGACTTGAACAACCCTGTGGCGTTGGGTTTTGAGGTGAACAGTGAACCACGCTCTGCCCGTTTGAGCTCCCTTTGCTAGCCCTGCCCTAGGGCTCCCTCCAGCTGCTCCAGTGCCACATCCAAAGCTGGACAAGGCCCAAGTTAACCCACAGCTGCTAGTTAGCACAGATCATGCTAAAGCCCCTCGTCAGCTCTTTCCAGCATGTGTGCCCCAGGGAGCCCCAGGGTGGGCCTGGGGATGTGGGGCATGGCTTAGTGGTGGACTTGGCAGTGCTAGGCTAATGGTTGGACTCAAGCACCTCAGAGGTCTTTTCCGACCTAAGCTGTTCTTGGATCCTATGGAATAAGTGGTTTTGACCTTCAATGAACTACGTCACCTTTTCCTACACGGAGATATTCAGGAGGTCTTAAGGGCCTTAAGTATATCATACCAGGAAAGTGGGCACTGGATTTTCCAATGTCATGGTAGTTTGTGCTAGTGAAAGATGGGGACCAAAAGAAACAAAGAAAGAACTAAATAAAACCCTTTAAAGTATTCCAAAAAAAAAAAACCAACCCAAAATAAAACCCCTCAAAGTACTCCAAAAATAAATTATTTTAATGGTACTCAGCACCATGTTCACGATTAATTCATTGCTCCTTTATATGAAATGGTCAAATTTTCATTAGATCCTTGCATTAAAAAAAGTGTTGTCTTGTAGGAAATCTTTGCGAAGTTTCATATGCAAAGAGTCTATTCTCTGCTTTTACACCATTTTGAAAGGATCTAAACATAAGAATCCACTCACGACCCAGATTTCAGTTTGTAATTATCAGGAGTGAGAGGTGTTTGTCGTGAACGCTGTTTCATGTTGTTTTTCTTGGAGTATTAATTAAGGGGATGGTTATTTGTTTTGGGCTCTTTTGCAAACTGTTTGGCTACAACTGGAACAAATGCATCATCTGAGTTAGACTGGTAACTAACGAAATGTGAGAATTTCTTGCCTATTGGAAAGAAGCTTTTTTACAAGACAGAGCACACCATGAAAGATATCCAAAGCTGCTTAGAAAATTCTGACAGACCTACCATGTGGCCAAAAGAGGTTGGAAAGGCTAGGACACTTCCAGCTTGTTAGAAAGAGAGTGTCCTGATAGTCCAGTGCAAGAAAAAATTAGATGGAGTTCTGTGTGTCCTGGACTCCTAATGAGTCTGTTTATTTCTAGCTAAAGATAATCCCATCTTCTCCTGATTTAGCATGAGAGGCTGGGTGATGGGAACATAATCTTCTACTTCTCAATCCTCCTGTCCTAGAGTTCAAGCACCGCAGTGCTTCCAAGTTCTTTGACACTTTTCCAGCACATCGCTCCCGTTCTTCAAGCTCCTTCTCCATTCCCAAACTGTTCCCACGCAGTTTTCTGTTCCTTCCCCAACAGCACTATGACATTTCACCACCATCGACCCCAAAGTCTCCCCTTTCCTCACCTTATCCATTTCATGTTGTGGCAGCCTTTGAGTAAAACGGTTGGTATCACAGTCTTTTGGGAGCTCTGCTAGGCTCTCCCTCTGTCTCCCACAGTGATTATAGCTGATGAACTAGGTTTTCAAATATTCGCTCCCAGCTGTCTACAGTGGGAGCTGTTAGATGTTGAAATATTGCTATAAACCTAGTCCAAATAGGATCCTATTGTAATGAACAAAGGAAAATGGTATGAATTTCCTCCTAACAGACAAGAGATGGTGAATTTGGGTGTGCATACTCATGAACCTCTGGTAAAGTGCTATTTGGTGATGAAAGCTTCCTTCACATGGTCAAGTCTTGACAATATCACATGCTGTTTAGTCTCAACTTTTATTTCAGCAAGTACTACACTTTTGCTTTCAGTGACCTTGTACATCAGTCAGAGGGCATGCCACACACACTGTGATTTCCACTCTGAATGGGGAGGCTGAGGGTGAAAATTGCAGGCTGGAAATTCTACCACCCCAATACTTGGTCCCCATTGTTGCAGCTAAGCTTGTTATTGTGGAATAATTATTGTTATGTCAACAAACCAAGCACTGGGCTGGTGACCTCTGCAGTATCAAGGGTGCTGTTTTCATGAGACTCATTTCAATAGAAATTTACAAGTGACCTTGAACTGCAGCAAAGATACCCTGCTGTTCTTTTGTGGTTTAGATGGCCTTCATGGCACAGGCATGATGCTGAAATAGATTCCTTCCACAAGGAATTCCTTCCTTCCTTTCCTCTAGGAAAACCTGACTGTTGATTGTGTTCTGATGTAGCTCTAATGATGGGACCTAAACTGTTATCAAAGTTGCGTTACCATTTTGCTTTATGTCCCTTTGCCTTATTTCATTTTCTGTACGTGAAAGAGAAGAGAGTGGGAGGGGAAAATACTGTGCTCTGGTGTTTTTGTTATAACCATTATTTGGAACTCTGGTACATGGAGAGTTTTCATTACAGACTTAGGAGCTCTAGGACAGGAGGACAGCATCTCTGTTTTTGCATTTGTGTTTCTGATGACTTGATGCAACAGGAGATTTTAGAACTGTGGCTATGCCCAAGTTATCTGTATTACTTAATCCATGCTGTTGGAACATTATCCAAACATGCAGGAATGGGATGCAAGTAACCAGTTCTTTCAGAGATGGGTAGGAGACTACCGCTGACTCCTCTGACTACATCAGAAACCTAACAGAAACCATTATTTTTTTGTTTGAAAGGAAAAGTTGAAGGGCCAAAACAAAATGCCTGATCCAAGGCTTTGTAATGGCTATGATAGGATTTGGAATAAGGACTTTGATCTGAATGCAAACTTGACATAGGACAGTGCCTTCTAGCATTCTTCAAGTCCTGTCTTTTCCTAGAAAGCAGTTAATGAGGACATGTAGGGACAGATGTCATGGCTGAACAGGGCAGCCCATTTCTTGGGTTTTTAAAGACTTTGTGCTCAGAGGGAATAGGTACACCAGTTATGACACGTTGTGACTTCTTTTTTACATGCCTCCTTATTTGAAAGAGTTTTCTGACATCTATTGCTGATACACCTATGATAAAGTTGTACAGGAAAGTTTCCTGCAAGTCTGTGCTGATGTGGATATTGAGACGTGTTGAAGAGAGTCTTCCCCTATATAGACAAAGTCTAGACCATGGAACGTTGAAAAGCCGTCATTTAAATTAAGATAGGGCCTACAGCAGATGCACTCCGTGACAGGGAAGCTGTTTTGCTGCTAAAGTGCTAAAATAGAGAACCTGTGCTTTCAAAGTATGAATCCAAGGATGTTTTGTTACTTCCCATGTCATGAGTGAAAGATGCCTGAGTTTTTGTCTGCTCTATTCCTTTTATTCCAAACCAGGCAATCATCCACAGTGGAGCTAGAGAAAGTGGCAGGAGAGATTGTACAGTCCGTTACATGGCAGCCCTTAATATATATGCTTGTAGCAAGCTTGAAAAAGTCTGCTTTTACCTCAAACCCCCAGAAACTGAAAGACTGAGGTGACATTTTTCTCTTGAGGTATTACAAGAAAGCAGGACTGGAGTAGTCTTATCCATACTGGTAGGCTATTAAAAAAGCAGTGCAAAATCCTTTTCAACTGATCTAAAGAAGTATTAAAAAAGGTGTAGT
This sequence comes from Callaeas wilsoni, assembly GCA_013398955.1. Classification (NCBI taxonomy): domain Eukaryota; kingdom Metazoa; phylum Chordata; class Aves; order Passeriformes; family Callaeidae; genus Callaeas; species Callaeas wilsoni. The sequence goes on along the minus strand of VWPU01001253.1, from coordinate 69,438 downwards.
GTGGGGGGGTGTTCATTGATTTTTGGGGTTTTTTTTAGTATACATTAGCTCCTACCTATGTCAGAGATTTAAAATTGAGTTATCTATGATAGTGCTTTGCTTCTCTGGACTCTCCTTTTGCTGGCTTCTCCCACCTGTTTGTGGAGTCTGTCTGTCACTTGATTGGATAGTCTCACTGAAAAGGGAATCATATCCTAAGCAGAAAATTTTTTTAAATGTCAGATCTTGAAAGAGAATTTGAAAATCACATTGAGAATGTTGTGTAAAGCCCTTGTAATTTAGTAGTGACTTTTAAGAGAAAGCTGATGTTTCACATTCTGTACTGATTAATACATGTTCTTAGCTTTTCTCAAAGACATTTCAAAGGCTGGAATTTCATAGATCTTCAATAATTGCATAGTTCTTGTCCAGCCAGTTGAACTTCTGAAGAATTAATTTATTTGGAGGTTGAAACATTCTGTCTGTATCCCTCCCACTTGCTTATGCTCCCATGCACTAAGGTGGACAGGAATATATCTGTGCTGTGTCTAAAAACAGGCTTTCTGGTTGTCCACGTTCTACTGAGCAGAAGATTAAGAACTGGAAGATATACAGGCGTGGGCAAATGTACCTGTGTAGAACACATTTAGTTGAAGGATGTTGGATGAAAGAGCAGAGCAGTTGATAATCACAACTTTATCCAACAGAGTTAAGAGATTTCTGGTAGAGATCACCGCTTGGGGTTTCTTTCTTCTTGCTGTTAAGACCACAGAATTGGGTCTTGTTCACTCTTTACCTCCAAGACATGTTGAAGTCCTCCTGAGACCATCATGTCTGAAATCAGACCAAGAGAGTCCTCACTTGGCTGAAAATTCCTGCTTCCCTTGGGTGTCTATGCTCAGTGGGGTAGAAAGTCTGTTAAAGTTGCACAATGCCCACTTTTTCAAGTCAGGCTCTGAGGATGCTCATAGACATACAGTGATTTCCAAGGAGTCTTCCCTCAAAGTCAGAAAGCTGTGCCTTTCTACTCCTGAATCATTTTACTAAAATTAAAAGCATCAAAAAGAATAGTGGAAAAGCCCAACCAACAAAATTGAAATCTTTCTTCCCTCTTTTGCAGAGTTGTCATGCCCTGATTGTAAATTAGAATTTTAGGACTTTAATGGGGAACGGAGCATTTGGCTGCCTCATTTCATTCTAAATCAGAAATAGCTTAATAGAGCAGTTATTTTGCAAAGAAAAGAACAGGAACCACTGCCCAGAAAACTGCCAGTTTTCCCCTGTCTTTGCAGCCAAGCCCTTGGGCCCCTTTCATCTCAGCCCCTGCTATAATTGTAACACCTGCTCTGGAGTTACACGGAGAGCTGAGCCGATAAAGGTGGTGGTTTGCAGACCTGAGCACACTGGAGCGCCTGAGCTTTTTGGAAGGCCCTGCTTTCCCTGGCCCAAATCCAATACACCACTTAGACATCTGCTTAACTTTAAGCATGTGAGTATCCCCTTTGAAGTCCTATGTATATTGTTTTGCTGGACTGAGGTCAATGAGCTCAGTACCTTGCAGGATTGAGCTCCTGAATGTCAGATTTGATTAAATGCTCCCCTTTTCTTCCCCCCTCCTCTTCTCCTACTATGAAAGCCTGACCAGAGCTAAAACAGCCTCAGCAAAAATAAAAAAAGAAAAAATTAAAAGAAAAGGCAGGCAGCTGTTGGGAAGTGAGCCTGGCTCAGCTGTGGTAGCTTGGTTTTAAACTGTTGCAGATCTATCCAAAATAAAAGCAGAGCAAAAAATCCGGTTGGAGATCTGGTTAAAAATTAAACCTTCTACACTTTCCTAAGGGAGATGGGGAATCTCAGCTAGAAGTGACAGTGTATCATGATCGTGCTGCTTTTTTCTCCTTTAACTCTTGGTGCTCTTGCTTCAGTGTACGACTGTCTGTTTTATCTAAGTGCCCCCTGTTAATTGTCCTCTCGTTTCTGGTTTTTTTTCCTGTGGCTCCAAAACACACTCTCCACAAGTGGAAAGGACCGTGCTCTCTCTCCCCCAGTCTGTTCCTTGTCAATTCGCATCAGTTTAAGGTCAGGAAAGCTAACAGGGAACAAGGCACTGCAGCATTTGAACTCAACCTTGCCTTCCCAAGGAACAAACTGACAATTAGTACAGGGATCAGCATCAAAAAAGAGCAACCCAGCGTGAAGCCTGTCTAATTAGTCATATGAACGGAGGGCTTCCCCTCCACTTCCTCAGGAACACATGCCTGTCAGATCTGATACAAAGAGACTTCTCTCCCTAACATAATACTGAAATTAGGTTGAGAACAGGTAGCCCTGCTTGTTTAAACAACAGGAGGCTTAGCTGCAGGATCGACTTGCACACCCATATCCACAGTTGCGGCGTGCTTATGACCATGTGCTGTGCAAGAGATTGCAGGATGCTTCCTTCCTTGCAAAACACAGGGGAAAAAAGAAAAAGAGTTGATCATGTTGCTAATCTTCTCGATTTAATAACACTTCTTGTTTAGATGGAAAAATGAGCAAGGGGAAAAATTAGAGATGAAAGCTGAATGACAGTCTCCTAATCTCAGAGAATTGTGCTGGTTGAGAGACTCCATGTGTCTGACTTCTTTTTTTTTCTTTATGAACCAAACATGCCTTGATCCTCTACAATTTGAAGGCAAAATAAGTAAAACTTAAAACTTTGATTACTGCTAATTTTGCTGTAGTATTTGGATAGTGGCTAACAGCTTGAAATTAAGATCCTGTTGCATTCACTCCGCGATGAAGGTGATAACCAAAGCTCATGCAGACTAACAGCTTGTCTAGACAGAGACACAAAGGAAAAGAACAAGGGAAATGAACTAAAAGTGTATATTTTATGATTAGTTATTAAAACTCCTGAGTCAAACTCCTAACTCAGAGTTTAAAAGTCTTTCATGTTATTCTGTGATTCTGTTAAATTTACTTTGTAAGTGAAGCAAATGGGATGAAATAAAACTGCTTTTACCATGTCCTGAAACTTTTCTGATGTGGGCTGCAGAATGTATGTGGCATGTTAGCAATTCTGAATTTTCATTTTGTTCTTGAACATAAGGTATGTTTTATAGTGCTGTGGCTTATTTCTGAAAAGAAAAAGGAATAAGCTACTTGGACATACAGAACTTTTGCACAGAGGTAAAGAAACATCTGTATAGGTGCTACATGCATATAGTAAGGAAAGAAGAAACACACCCCCACCACTGCCACAGTTTAGCCAGTGCATCTGCTGCATTTTTATTATGGTGACATGTCGCAACAAGTCCCACAGCAGTGGTTTCCATAAGACCATAGCCTAGACTGAAATTGCTTCTCTCTCTCTCTCTCTCTCTCTCCCATTTCTCCAAAGTTCTTTATCCCTCAGTTTCACTGATATATCTGTCCTTTCAAACAAACTCTCTGCTCCTTCTGTAGGCACTGCCAAACAGCCATCAGAGAAGCTTTGCTCCCACAATGTACATAAGGCTGCTTGTTTCTGACAGGAGACTGACAGCTGCATGTCCAGGTTTGGATTCCTGGCATGGCAGGAGAACACCAGTACCAGTCCAGGCATCTGTATTCAGATTGTTCCTTTGTTTATATACCAAAAAAGGAACACAGATGTTTTCTATTTCATATAATGCTGGGCTGAGTCTTGGGAGACATGCATACACTTCCTACCATGCCATTTGCCTTCTGGTACTTCAGGGGACAGAGCTGAAACAATTTATGTAGTTCTTCCTGTCCTATCTATCATGATCATACACTTATTTGCAAAGAACTTGAGCTGTCCCACTGAAAAGTGTGATAGAAGGCCTTTTCATCATTAGTTATTGTTATTAATGCAGGAGCATGGGCAACCCCAGCTTGATCTAAGTGTGGGCTCATGAGGAGTTCCACTGTGCCTAAGCAGAAATGCCCAGGACCTGAGAGTCCTTTGTTTCCTCGTGTACCAGGGTGTGTATGCATGCATGAGTGTCGATTTCTCTGATATACCGAGTGATTCAGAAGCAATGCCATATGCCTGCCAGTGACCCTGCATCTCTCCAGTATTCAAAAAGTGCTCTCTGCTTCGTTCATGCTGATGCTCCATGTATTAATTAACTGAAATCAGATGCTTGTTGCTTTTAGCAGCTTGTATTTGAATAGACACTTGGTGGCACACTTTCTCTGAACAGTGCTGCGGGAATACGTAGCTGTTTTGCTAGAGACCCTTTTTGTTATCTTCCCTTGTCCTTGGCATGGCGTGTTTGTACAGGCTGCCAGCCTTGTCCTCAGGCTTTTGCAGCTTACCTGGAGAGGATGAGCATGTGTTTTTACAAAACAAACAAACAAAACCTTTCCCCACAGATCCCTTTCCAGTCACCAGAAAGAGAAGAATATTGACAGATACCATTTTCTGCAAGTTTTGATGATCACCTGTGGGGTTCCAGCTCAGCTGAATTTCACTGTATTCTGTGGGTGATGAAAACACAAAGTCCTGCTCTCATGGGTTTCCTGGGCATTCCTTCCTGCTCCTGCATTGCTGCTTTCTAGAGGGTACAAAACTCTTCAGTATTTGCACATACTCAACAAAACGTTTGCTTTAGCTAGCCTTGGTGCTACATATTTCTGCTACACTCACACATAAGGAAGAATCTCACTGTATTAAAAAAGAAATAGTATTTGCACAAGTAGTAAGAAGATAAGTGCTTTGTGATCTTTCCTCGTAAAAATATTTGTGGCTCATGAACAGTATTTACCCCGCTGCCAGTGTTACATGAATACTTGCCTAATACTATTGCTCAGCATAAATTAAGCATAAATAAATACATAAAGCTTACTTTTACTTACCACAGAGTTCAGTGGTGTGAGCTGGCTAATATGGGTATCATGTCTCTGTGAATATGCATTACTGGATCATTAAAAGAATTGTGTGTACATTGCCCTGAAGTTTTGCAGCTTTACGTGGTGCACTGTTGCCTTCCTGTGCTTGGTGAAATATTGGTTGAAATGTGGAAAAAGTATGGGCAGTACCCAATGTCTGTTGAACTTACAGCTCTGATCATCTTTCCTTCATCCTGCTCCTAGTAGCTGGTACTTCAGAGATGGAATGAACTGCACAGCACTGAGCATGGGGCCCACTAATGAACCAGCAGTAAAGAACTCTGCCAAAATCCACTGCCATTAGAGCACAAATGTAGAGAAATGGCCATATTGTCAAGTGTTTCATGTATTTAGCCATGGACAAGAACTGAGGGGGAAGGGAAAGAACAGCAGGGCAGTAGTATGTTACTTGTCAAAGATTTTTGTCATAAGATGAACTGGTAACTAGTTCCCTGGTGTTTTATCTGCAGTTCCCCCAGCCCTGCAAGTAGTATTTTAATTAACAGGATAGTTGTTCAAAGCAGTCTTTACTTATCTGCTCACTCTCCTTACTTAGTATATTACGACATTTGCTGCTCTGCAAAGCTCTGAGGACTTTTGCGAGGAGGAAAAGAAAAGCAGATTTGATTACCAAATGCTCTAAAGCTCCATTTAAAACCAGAGAGTGAGTAAAGGCTTCCCATCTCTCACATGGGAAGGTTTCAGATGATATAATAGTGTCTTTTTCATCCTTTACAGCTTGGTTCAGGTCTGTTAGCCATTTCGGCAGTGTCCCTCTGAGGGAACGTTAGTGATTCTGCTGCTGCTGACTCACAAAAGGCTCCACTTCCTTGACACATCACAGTGACTGCAAAGAAAGCCCTTCTCCACGTGAGCCATGCAGCAGCTCAGCCTGGTTCTTGTTATGTTCCTCTCCGTACCACTATACTTCTGCATAGATGCAGTACCCACCCAATTGGGGTCACGTCTGCTGCTAACAATCTGCCGACATATTAGATAATTTATATGGGTTTCTTCACTGCTGCCAAGGGCAAAATATTCCCACATATACTGGGTTTTTTTATCTTTTTCTTTTTTTTTTAAACCAGATGCGGGTCAAGCTGCAAAAGCAGGGAAAGTTCCTGAAGTATAGTGTGTTTAGCTTATTAACACTGCCTGGTCTGCTCCCCAGAAGTGTAGGATATGAAACAATGGGGAACCAACAGTCAGGATTTTTTCCCTTGGCATGCCTGATGGGTCTTTTGCTTCTTTTTCTTCCAGTACTCACCTGATGTGGATGCTGTGCAATTAATTTTTGCTCTCTTTTAATTGAGGGAGGTCTAATCTGATGATTCACCTCCAGGATCTTCATCTTCAACACTGAACACACGGACAGTTTGCAAGACGTCTTAATGTCTCTCAGAGTTTTTGACCCCAGAGCACTGTCTTTGTTTGTGTAACACAAAACAGATATGCTTCATTGTTGTGATATTTCCATGAGGGAGCTCTGTTTGTAGCCTGTTTCTCAAAACTGGTCTCCTTAAGGAAACAAGGTTGAAACGATTCTGCCTATCCCACCCCTTCTCCAACAAAACTTCTGAACTACTTGGGTAATTTCAATTTAATTTGGAAAAAAGGACAGGATGTCAATGAATTTCAATGTCTACTAGTTTTGTGACCATAGACAGACTAATATATAAGGCCAGAATTCTCTTTATACTTCCATTCATGGAAGAATTGCAGCATGGCTTGATTTTCTTATTAGAAAATTAATGATATAGCAAACTTTATCACAAGACATAAATTCGTGGGTAACCAGCTTTCATAGGTTCTACTACTTTCTACTACTAATAAAAGTATTTCTTTATGTCCCCTTCAATACATGCAACTAAGAAACTGCACCTAAATTTGCACATACTGCTGCTCCACTGCATCATTGAGGAATAGCCTGGTTCCCAGCAAACTGAGCATGGGGTAGATGTACCAGCAGTCTTGCTCCTTGAGCCTCAGCAACTGCTCTGGTATCCCAACACATGGAGTTTTGTGAGTTCCAACGTGTTCTTCCTTGCTTTGATTACACAGGTTTCATTTGTTATAAGTTACTGTTAATAAAAACAACCAGCAAAAACCCAAACGAACCAAACAAAAAAAAATTAGTAAATTCAAATGATACCAGAGGAGGCAAAATTATATCTAGTTGTTTTGCATGTGCTACTATCTCATATATCATAGTTTACACCTCTTCCACTCCCTAGCATATGGATGACTAAACAAGTTTGTTAGGAGCTTCACTGTAAGCCTTCAAAAAGGAACTCACCTAGACATGTCTTAAGTTATTTGGTATCAGTGGGGCATATTAATATCAAATCTGCTGAACAGATAGTAAATCTGGTTTCTGTCTTTCTTCTTAAGAAGGGAACCCAGCTTTTGTAAAATCTGGGTTCCATATGCAGAGCCAGCTATGAAGTCTTTCCTTTCACAGGAAAAGCCTGCACCAGTGTCCTCAAAGTTTCATCAGCTCTGTTATGCCTCTCATGTCCCTTCCTTCCCCCGCCAGGAGATTCAAAGTACCAGTGCTTTGGTCAGGACTGCCTCTTCTTTACTAGAGACAGATGGTGATAAGTAGGTTTCATGTCCCCACTACCTGTTAATTAACAGGCACATTGAAGGACCAAGGTAAAGAGCCTAGCAAGGAACTGCAGCTTCTGGTGTCATAGTATGAGTCAACAAAGATGATGTGACTGGATTATAAACAGCCCATTAATGTAATTTACTCTGAGTTTGGCTGCAAAAGTTTGTTACAATCCTTCCCCCCTGATTTACGGCTTTGAGGGGAGGTTATTTTAAGATATCAAGAACTAAGTTAAGGAATATGGTTAACTGATGGAATGACCCCATCTTTGCTGGATGGTGCATGGCATGTTTCCTGTGGACAGCTGGGCTAAGTCCAGCAGCTCTATGTTAGCAAAGATCCATCTAAATAGTGGCTTAAGAGTGTACAACAGTGACACACCACAAGAAGAACACTGCAGAATGATCACTGTTTATTAACTCCTCTGGGTCGGGGGGCTGAATATGACAATGTTTCAGCTTTATGTCAACATTTATGTGCTCTGAAAAAGAGCTAGCATTTCACAGCAGAAACTGCTTTTCTTTAAAATAAAAAAAAAATCTAAAGGTAAAATGAGAACCAAAGTGAGTTACAGATGTCAAGGACTGTAGGCTGCCAGTGATGACATGAGATAGCATTCAGATGAGTTAGGCAGTGCCTGAAAAAACTGAAAATTCTTTTGTTGAAAAAAAGACAGGAAAAAGAAAAGATGGTTTTCACTTCCTCTCTTTCTCTAATGCACAACCTTCCTTCTCTACCTCTGTAGCCCATGCATCTCTCCCTAACGTGTTTCAGATGCACTCAAAAGTTGATTATTTTGGTTCTTGATTTTCCATGAAAGCCCTCTCATTTCCATGACAATTGGTTCTCTGGATTTCAACATGATGCATCTTTAAGAATGCACATTTGTGTTAACAGAACAAAAACAGGGTAAGTGACATGGATACATTTGACATGGATACTCTCTGCTAAGTGGCTGCATCTCCAGTCCCACCATTGCTACCAGCTACACCACTGTTGGTGGGAAGAGTGCATGCTCCCCCTCTAATTCCACCATCACGGAAAGCACAACAGACACAAATTTTAAGGCAAAAGAGCAAGGTCCAGAAATAGACAAGAAATAACAAGGTTAAAATGTTATTCAAAACTGTATTTACTCAGTTTTTAGTGGAGAAGACGAGCAAAGTGATGGTGACCATTGTGTTGTGCTTGTGACTGGTCTGCACCCATTCAGCTCTCTAGTGCTCAGGTCACACATTAGAGAAGGATCAGTCACTGTAGATTAGCAGATGTCATCCATTTTAGTGACAGCAGAACTAAGTAATACTCCTTTTTCTGCAGCAGTCGGTAGTTTCTCTAAAGACATTTCCAAATTCAATTGCTGTTGGGTTAATTCCTCTTCTCTTATATCATACTGCAGACTGGACAGCTGCCTCAGCTGGTGTCTGAATCTTCAACAAAGAAGAGGTCAGCAAAACTATTTTTCAACATTTAGCAGAAATCTACTGAAACTGTCAATTTTAGAAAGCTGATGGCAAGTTGTTTGACAGATGCCAAGTGGTAAGAGCCCAAATATACTATTGGGAATGTTTATTTGTGGGCATAATCTCCCCTGTCAAACTGAAGAAAAGGAAACCATGCAGGTTTCAGATATTAAGTGACAGATTTCATGCAGTCTTTCTTCCACTGGAAACGTGAGTGCATGTTAAACATAGAACCTCTCTTCCCAATGCCTAGGAACACATCAGTGCAAAAGGCACACAACTCTTTGAAACTGAACCGAGAAAATAAAGAGTTCAAGTATTGGTTTCTTTGCTAACAAAAATATTTTAAAACCTCTTTGAAATCTGACCTAATTGAATATGATTGTGTCATTAGCTGTTGGTGGGTAGAAAGGTCGGGTTTAAAAATAGACTCTATTTTCTTTGTGAAAGCTCAGAGAGAGTGTACAAATCAAGGTGCCTTCCCAAGTGCCCTGTTTTATAGGCAGTACTAACACCATCTCTCTAGGTGGTGCTTTTAATCAGCAGACTCTGATGCCTTTTCTGCAGCGGGTTGGTATCACTGCACTCAGGTTTGGGCAAAGCAAAGCAGGAACGTAGAGCAGTTGCAGTTGTGGGCTAGAGCCTAAGACCAGTTAATTCTGACCTTTTGTTCTAGTTACCACATTGTACTGATCAAGGTCAATTGTGGCATTGCCAAGGAAGGGTGGAGGCACCACCTGAGGTACAAAGCTGTCATTATGGCTGTAAAAGTTTAGCTGTGCTTAAGCCACTCATTCTTCATAGCATTTCCATCCCTGGGACTTAGCACTAAATTTTTTCTCTCTCACTCTGAAACCTTTGGTCTTAGTTTTTTTTCCAATACCAAATATCCGATATGTCTATACGTCTGTTTATTTTGCCAGAATTAACCTTGGGTTTCCTTTTTTGACATAAAACACCTGTTTTAAAGTACTCACTAAATTATGTCCCAACTTTCCCCCTCTTATCCCTCCTACAGCCTTACTGTGCACTATTATCTTTCTTTTACAGTGCCAGCCTTGGTTTTACTATCTGCTTAGTAAATCCATATAATTTATTCTAGTAGACTAAAGGGAATTCTCTTTTCAATTCTCATTTATTCTAGGCCTTTTTAGGGGATCCATGCTAATCACAGTTGATAGTTTTAGTATTTTGTACACTATACGAAGGTGAATATCACTTTCAACATGATCACTTAGATCCAAGTGTTTCAAACCTGAGAGACAAGGCTTGTCTTAGCACTGGTATCCAAAGCATTCCTGGTGTTAGAAAGGAAAAAAAAAAAAAAATTTCTTGTACTGTACTTTGGTAGCTGTCTCTGAAATTGAAATTTGCATGACAGGTTTCTGTACTCCATACTTGCTCAAGAGCTTCTGTAACAGAAAGAGGGATGTGAACTCAGGTATATGAAAAGGGGTGATAACATGGACTTTTAAAGAGAACCCACTCATTTCCACTTGTGCGACGCCTAAGCTCTTGACCAAATCCTAAATTTGCCAAAAAGTGACAATGTAAAACATATTTCTTAACTTGAAATATACTATTTTAACCTGTTTTAAATAATAATTTCCATTATTGGAAAAATGTTTCAGTTAATTAAAGGTATTTTTTAATTTGACAAATATATATTTTTTTACTTTGAAATCCACGTACAGATGGAATTAAAGCCTATGACTTCAGGCTGATTTTCATTACAAAAATATCTCTTAAAGAAAAAAAGACAAAACGTTTAACCTTAAATTTAGGAGACTACCATGGAGGCAAAATAAGTTGCTCCCAGCCCTCAGCAGTGGTTACAGGGGAAGACAAAGAGGCTAGTCAGCCTCTAGTGTAACACAGGGCTGCCTTGGCTACTAATCACTAACTATGTTGTGGCAGGATTTGGGTGTATTGAGTGACTCTGGACAGAGAGAAAGGCCAAATCCTGCTCCAAAGTCCTTGCAGTATCCTAGCAGGCACACTCAGGGCAGTGGTGAGTGGAGGAGGAGTGAGCTGTCTTTTTCCACTGATGGTCACCTTGCACAAGAGGAATCTCTCCTGCCCAGCAGTCACTGGTGGGGTTCCCTAAGGCTCAGTATTGGGGCCAGTCCTGTTTAATACCTCTATTGATGATCTGGACAAGGGGCTTGAGTGCACCCTCCGTAGTGTACCCTTCGTAGATGACGCTAAGTTGGGCAGGAATGTTGATCTGCTGGAGGATCGGAAGGTTCTGCAGAGGAGTCTGAACAGACTGGATCAACGGGCTGAGGCCAATGGTGTGAGGCTCAATAAGGTGAAGTGCTGGGTCCTGCACTTGGCTCACAGCAAAAACCCATGTAGCACTACAAACCTGGGGAGGAGTGGCTGGAACGCTGCCCAGCAGAAAAGGAACTGAAGGTGCTGGTCAACAGCCAGCTGAACATGAGCCGGCACAGTGCCCAGTTATCCTGGCTTGTATAAAAAATAGTGGAACCGTCAGGACCAGAGATGTGATTTTCCCTCTGTACTCAGCACTGGTGAGGCCACACCTCGCGTATTGTGTCCAGTTCTGTGCCCCTCACTACAAGAAAAACGTTGAGGTCCTGGAGCATGTCCGGAGAAGGGCAACAAAGCTGGTGAAGAGTCTAAAGAGAGTAAATCAAATGAGACAAGTGGAGGCTCAGGGGTGACTTTATCACTCTCTCCAGCTGCCTGACAGAAGATTGTAGCAATGTGAGGGTCAGTCTCTTCTCCCAAACAGCCAGTGACAGGACAAGAGGACACAGCGTCAAGCTGCACCAGAAGAAATTCGGTTTGGGCATCAGGAGGAATTTTTTTCATGGGAGGGATTGTCAAGCCTTGGAATGGACTGTGAGGCAGTGGAGTTACCAGCCCTGGAAGTGTTTAAGAAATGGCTGGAAATGGGACATAGTGCTATGGTTTAGTTGACAAGGTGATGATCAGCCAAAGGTTGGACTTGATGATTTTGGAGGTCTTTTCCAACCTAAATGATTCTATATTTTTTTAAAAAGCTCCCTATTTACATCCCTTATGCTGGGCCAAAGGAGCACACTGAGATGCAAATGTAGTTCAGGCCTTGTGTAACCAAAGATCATCTAAATAAAAGCCCAGGAAAGCTGATATTTCTGCTATGGAAAAAAATAAGATGCATGATAGATAGTAAGTGTTGTCTCTTTTCTGTTGGAAAGGAGCTGCTCTCACACCTTTTTAATTCTGCTTGTTTTTATCCCTGAGATATCCAATGTACATGACCTATACCCATTTGTAAACTATATCCATGGTTGTATTTCTTGGTTATTTCTTCAGCACAAACAGCAAGGTATTATCTGATTAGTTGAGTTTCATTTGTGTTTCATAGTAACAGCAGTAACTATTCTGTCAAATTTTGTTAACCTTTCCTGTATCTCAAAAAACCCAGCTCAACTTTGTATCCTGCAAGAATGCTTGAGGTTAACACATCACTTACTCTTGTCTAGCTATATTTTAAACTGCCAGATTTGAGGACTACAAGATCATAAAGGTTCTTCTTTAGCAAAAACTACACACTCACTTATATTAAATATAAACTGTTATAATCTCATGTCTGTCATAGGGCAATGCTAGTTTCTATGTCACCCAGAAGCCTAATTTATTTGTATTTTCATTACTGCACTCATTATTGGTGAAGGTTTTAAGATCAACCATGAATACTGTACTATGGTCAACAATAAGTTAAGCTCTAAAACCAGCCAAAAATTCTTGGTAAGGTTGAAGTGAAATATTGGTTCAAGCTCTTCTCTGATCCATGCTAAATGAGCTGTTACCTTTAAAGGGGCCATAATTTCACCTCTGATCACCTGAAAGCTGATGGCAACCTACTTGGCTTGTAGCCACTTTTTATGGTGCAAATTCCAGGTTGATTGGTTTCCTCACTTTGATACAACTAATGGAAGCAAGCTGGCTTCTCCTGCAAACCCGTGCAGGCAGGGCAGGAAGTGCTTACCTCGTAGGATTGTCTTCACGCTGCTGAAATGAAAACCCTCTCGGTGTCAGCCTTCCAGCAAAGTGTGTGCTGGGAGTTACACAAACTCGTGAACTGTTTTTCCCCAGTGTTATTTACGACCACATTATTTCAAATAAGCTTAGTTTCACTCTGCAAGCTTAGCTGTTGCCAGATAAATCAGTGGTATGTTATGGGTACTGAAATATGTTTTTCAAGCCCTAATCCCAAATGCTTTCAAAATTGCAGGCTTAAAAAAAAAAATCCTTTTTATGCCAGAACACGCCCAGTCCTGTTCCCCATACTGTTAAAATAAGCAAAAGCAATGCCTTTCACCATGCCATGGTGTGGAAATGCTTCTCCCTCCATCCTTACCATCTGGGAATAAGCCAGAAATATCTGGCGGGCCCCATTTGCGGTGCCTGATGGGTGCAGCAGCAGGACCCTATCTGCACCCTCTGGGTTTCTGTGATCATGGCTGTGAGGCGTCAGGCAGCAGAAGGCTGCTGGAGCAGCTCTTCAGTGACAGCAGTGCTGCTCCCAGACCGTATCACACGCTCTGTTACAAGCTGCTCTGCATGAGCTGGCGGAGTTGTAAACCAGAGCGCTTCTTCTCACTTTCCAAGCTCACTAGGCCAGAAATGAAACCTTCTTTGTTCTATGTTCACCTTACTCCTCCTTGTTTTCTGTCTTTTCAACTTTTTTTCTTTTTTTCTTTTTTTTTTTACTATCATTTTTCTTTACACCTACCAGGAGAAGTGGATGCAAATGACAGATATATCACTGAGCAAAAATGGAAAAAGCACCACAACTGAAGTTTTTGGGAAATGGCTGATAGCCTTCTTTTAATGCTTTCTACTGCTGCCCCTCAAAGCAAAACTCATTCTCTTTTCTCATTGTCTTTGGGCGTATTCTACTTCTGTATGTTCACAGAGGGAAAATGTGCAGAGATCAGCAGTTTCAAAGGCAGTCTCTAATTTTAGGTTCTTAGCTTTGGATATTTTGGGACAGAACTTTGGACACAACAAAAAAATTGCAAAGAACTATGAATCTAGATGAAGTAAGTAACACCCAAGACATCTCGAACTGGAGACCCAAAACCAAACTCTTCTATTTTAAAGAAAAAAAAAAAAAGTTTTAACATTTGCCAGAAACTTTTTTTCTTAGTTGTTGAGGTTTCTATTCTTCCCAGAACTTCCTACTATCCCTATTTTCATATTGCAGTTACAGGCAACTCTGAAACTCTCCTACCAATCCAAGGGCTGCAAAAGTCAAGGGAAAAATTTGCCCTTTGTCATAAATGTGTACATGATCATCTTTAGTGCTATGTAAAGTCTGATGGTTTTTTTAATCAATAAATGCTCCTTGAGACTTCTTTATTTAGCTGAAATTGTTCTAAATACTTCTAAGTTGCCAATTTATTGTTTATTAGTATTCCTTAAACAGGCAATTTCCTGAAACAAACAGCAAATAAATTAGCTATTTAATCTCACTTGCTAATAAAGCTCAAAAGTTCTGATTTATTATTTTTTAATGAAAACTAAACGTGAAATGAGGAAAAGGACAAAAAGATCCGAAAGAAAATGAAAATGAAAGAGGTTCATTTAAAATATCTGTCACAAATACAAGAAAAAAAGAAGATATAAATATTATTTCAGGAGCTTGAGGAACATTTTCCAAGTGGTTCAACTGCACAATCAAGTCACACACCAGCCAGAGATTTACCTTAACCAATAAACAATGGGAGTGACAGCTTTCCTGAAAACTGCAAACCCAAAATTTCAGGTGGACCACTGTACCTGATCAAAGGAGAGAGAGCCATCATGTCCTTGCAGTCTGCCAGAACTGCATCCTGACTTCCATCATCAAGGTGAAAGTCAAGAAGTAGCTCCGTCCTATCTCTAGGACAGACAAATAGACAGACAGACATATGCCTGTCAGGATATCTTAACTCCAGTGAGACTTCAAAAGTCAGGAACTAGAAGAGATTTTCCGATGCTCCAGCAAACTGCTTCCATATAATTGACATAAATTTTTACATCTTTAAAATGAGCACTGAAATAAAGAAGTCTTGTTTTCCACTAAAATTTTGGTCCAAAGCAGTGGTTTCAGCTTACAGTAAATCTTGTGCTGTGGCAGACCATGGGTTTCTTGTATTGTTTCATGGAAAGCAACTAAGAAAAGCACCACTGGACAATTTTAAGTGTATGGTACTGCAGATGTATGTATGTGTAGAGAAAAGGGTACACACAAGCACATTTTGTTCATCTTGAATAATATTCCCATCTGCTAAGTAAACAAGTCACATTTTATGATTTATAAAATTTTGAAGTGTTCTGAAATGCTTTGTGAGTAAAGAAATTAGTAATACTTTTTGTGTAGAGAAACCAGACAAACAGATTCTTTTGCAAGCCATTGAAATGCAGTTCTCTCCCATGAAGAAGTTGGACAGACAATTTTGTGTTCTCTATTGTCTTTTTTAGAACCTGTGAAGGAGCTTTTCTGAACTTATCTTTCTCTCTAAGAAGCCAGCCTTTCTGCTTAATTCTGCCAGTTAATTCATATTTCCTCTAACTCTGCAAAACAGGTGAAAGGGCTCCTAAGGATTTGATTTAGAATTGAGCATAAAATGGTTGTATAAAAATAGAGTGTTAAAAATATGGCTTTTTGTAACACTTCTGACTATTGATTTAAACCCCAAAATCCAAAGCTAGTGCTTGGTCCCTTCAAGCCTTGTGTGCATTGCATAGGTCCTGGCAGTTCTGGGTGTTTGGGAGGATGACTCCTTTTGCTTTAGTTTTCAATTAAGTGATGTTGGGAAAGCCAAGCAAGACAAACTTGTGCGTTAATTATTTACATGTATATACCTTTAAAAAACCACAAGGGCTCATGATTTTTGGTACGTGTGACATGAAAGGAGGCAGAGGTTCCCTCAATGAATAGAGTCAGAAAGGCCGTGCTGCCTCTGCCTACCCCATCCCGCCGTGGGGAGCCCAACCTTGCTCTCCACCGCCCTCCGGTCCAGGGCAGACTCCCCTGGGGCAGGACGTGGTGCTGGCCGGCCGCCGTGGAGCATCGTCTTCCCGGGGGTGCAAGAACCTGTCCCCGCACCGGGGATGGAGGCTCACAGTCCCCACGCCCCCAGGGGCAGGCACGGGATCGGCGGCTGCAAATCCCCTCACCCCATGACAAAGATTTTGCAATATTGGAATTAAACACATCCGAAGTCGTGTACTGCTTGGTGGTGCTTCAAATTATAGCTGCAGAGCGTTAGGAGTTCAAGCCCTTAGTGAAAATTTCGTCAGCTTTTAATGACAGTTTTAAACCGAAAAAAAAATCTGTGGAGTACCTAAACTCGGATATTTATTTTTAATAAAAATGTCATCGCTGTCATTAAATAGAAACTTTAGGTTTATACGGAAAATAGCGTATTTTCTGCACATGAAGGCACATTAAAGTCTGTGTCCAGCTGACGCGGCGATGTGAGCTTAAGAGCTAGACGATCTTCCCAGCTATGCTATACACAAGCCACGCTACACACACACACAGAATGGCACGTTGGAATAGGTGCCTGTCCGCCTATGGATGCCCTTATCCTGGCACCTTTGTAGCTGCTGTGAGTGCGCTCGTAAACTTGTACCACAGATTTGCCACACGGCTCTGGATCGGGAAGGATGTGTTTAATGATCCTGCTGGCTGCGAAACCTCCTGCGTGTGTATCTGTCCGTGTGTCCGTGTGTCTATGTTGAGCTACACCCGGCTGTTCGTGCTCTCCGCGGACAAAGCCGTCTCCCTTTCAGGAGCGCGGCAGCCCGCAAAGTGTGAATAATTTTCAGCGAGGAGTTACACTAAATGGGAAAGCTTTTAGCACATTATCCACTGGCAATTGGACTATAATCTAATTGTCAGCCTTCGGGTCTTAATAGAGCCTTTCTCTTTCCAGCATTGGATTTGCATCTGGGAGATGCGTAATGGGTTTAAAATGCCTCGCATTTTGCTCCAATAAGCCACCTTCTCGCTGTAGGTGACATTGAGATGTTTTTGTTGTGAAATCGGATCTCGGGTACCCGGGCTTCTGCCTTGCTGGTGCGGATCTTTTCGTGAAGGGGAGAGCGTAGAGCAGCGGCTGGGGAGCGATGTTCCTGCCGCAGCAAGAGCACTGGGAGCAGGGGCTGCTCCGAAATCGGGAAGCGCAAAGAGAGGAGGAATCCCACGGACAGAGCAATATAACTATGTGCAGCGGAGGAGAAAAAAGCTCCTCAAAGCAGGGCTGATAATCGCGTGAGGTTGCAGAGGAGCAGAGCCAGAGCCGGAGCCGGGCAGCGCTGTAACCATGGCTTTGTAAAGTATCGGTGCTCTCGCAAGGCACGAACGGGCGAGCCTGAGACCTTGCCCGAGCGAATAAACACCATTCTTTACACTGGACAAACTGTTTTCCTCTACAAGGGTGAAAAATAGGAAAGAGCAAAAGATTTTAACTCTTCCCTCCCGAGGCAGGAGTAAGCTCAAGCCCAAAGCAGTGCTGTAGGTTACCTTGGAGGGGAGGTGCGCGCTGGAGAGTCAGACACAGACACCGGGCAGCACCGGGCCAGCAGCGGTCAGGGTGGGAAGGCGGCAGGGAGGGTCTCGGCACCGGCACCCCGCACCCCAGGCTCCTAATTAAAGGGAAACGTGGTCCTTGCCCTCCGCGCAGGCGACGGATCCAGAGGGGAGACGGGGAAGTAACGGAGGAGGAGGGATGGGATGCAAATGTCAGGTTATCCCAAGGGACAGCCGAGAGAAGAGCGGGTGTCAGCTCGGCTCAGTGCCTGGCCCGTTTTCGGGGCGCAGCCCTGCGGGTGCCACAGCACAGGTTTGTCTCTGCGGCGAGAAGCGTGCGGCGTGGGGGCTTTTGCGAGAACAAAAAAAGGTAAAAGGGCTACAGCCCCTCACCACTACGCCAAAGAGTTTCTTAAAACCTGAGCGGGGTTTCCCGCCCGGTCTGCGCCCGTCTCCGCACACCCCGCCCGCCCGCGGGCCTGCGCGGCCGCGCAGAAATGCGCAGCGTCGGAGCTCTTGTCACACAAGCGAAGGCGCACCTGAAACCATCCCTCTGGACCCTAGGGTGCTCTGCGGGTTTCTGCGGGTTTTCTGTCCCTCGTGTGTCGTTCCCATCGTGATTTTGTCTAAGCGAGGATAGGGCCGGGAGGAAGAGGTGCTCATGGTTTTCACGGGATCGGGTTTTCTCCTTGGCTTTTCAGGGATCAGAGAGGGGTTTTGGAGGGCGGCTTCAAACTCCCTGTTTGAAACCTGACGGCGAAATGGAGACCTAATCCTGACTAAAACTGGGAAGCGAACGAGCGCGACGAGGTGTGCAGCGATTACCGCACTCTGCTTTTTGCTGGTGCAAAAGAGAATGAGGAGCTTTTTAGGCAAAGGAAGGTGGAAGAAAAAAGTACTTTGAAAGAATAAAGAAGCCTAGTGAAATATCTCTGCCACAGCAGGCTGACACCAGTGACAAACACATGGATTTGCTAGATTAAAAACAAACTGCAGTGTAGATTGCGTGTTCTTTATATACGGATAAACAATAACGAAGGATTTAATTGAAACGGGTTCAAACGAGGCAACCGCCCTGTTGGGGAGCAGCAGGCTTGGTAACTCTGCTCTCGGGAGGGAGTCGGTACAGTGGTGACAGCCGCTCTGTGCCTGGGTGCGGCGGGGACTGGCAGCTCCGGTTCGCATCCCCTGGGAAGAGCGCGCGGACGTTTTAAAATATATTCACTTGGTTGGGAAAGCAGAGTGGCATCAAGAGCATTGGGGTAGTGGTGCGTTGCCCCGCCACCCCCTGGTCTCTGGAAGCCGCCCTGTCGCCAGACACGGCCATGGGCAGGGACGGCAAAGCAGCCCAGGGAAGCCAGGCTCTCACCCTTTCCACACTCGGTTGCCTGATCCCTGTGTCTACCCAGATCGGCCCCGGCGGGGGAGGGAGCCGTAGCGAGGATTAGGCAGTCGGAGATGAGACCCATTCCCACGGGGAAGGAGGGGGTGCTCTGGGCGTCTAGACAAGGTTCATTTCCTTATCGGAGGCGGAGCGAGGGAAAAAACCCTAAAAAAATACAGATTCTCGTGGGCTAGAGCGAAAAATTGCATGGCTTAAGCAAGCAAAAGACAAGCCATCCCGTGTGGACAGACTCGTTTAAAATAAAATAAAACGAAGCTCCTTGTGTCTTTCCACCCCGGCTTTTCTACCCCCAAGGTACGAGAAGAGACCCGCAAGCTCCTAAGGCCAGTTCTTCTCCCAGGGGCCAATCCCCTGCCCGGAGGTGACCGGCAGCCCCGTCCCAGCTCCACGGCCGCACCGCGGCCTCGCTTCCCCCTCGGCGGCCGCTCCGCTCCTCTCCGCGCCCGGCTGCGCCGTGCCCCGCTCACTGCGCAGCGCTTGCCCCCCGCGGCCGAGTCCTCGTCCCCCGGGCCAAGGCAATGACCGGTCGCCCCTCGGGACTGGAAATCTCGAGGCGAGGGAGAGCAGAAATCGGTCCGGAGCTGCCTCAGCTCCCGCAGCTGAGCCGGTGTTTCCCAGACGGACGCACAGAAATATCCACCGCCACTCGCCGCCCCTCTCCCCTCAGCCCCGATGGATCGGGGCCAGCCCCTGCTAGGGACAGGTATGTTACGACCTCACTGCTGGTGGACCGAAATAAGCAAGGGAAAAAGAGAGGTTGTTTTTTGGGGTTTCGGTTTGGGTTTTTTTCTTTTTTTTTTTCCTTTGTAGGATCTGCTCTGTTACTTTGACGGGAGCTTGTGGGTTTTATTATCCTTACTTGCGCGGCGCATACAGTAGGTAGGAAACCAAAGAAAACTTAGGCATCCCTGTTACCACCAGAGGAACGGTGAAGAGAATAACTTCCCCGGCCGTTTGTACCCTCCCTAGTCTTTCTTTTCAGGCAGGCCCGACCCTGCTTTTCAGGTAGGGCCAAGGAAGCGCAGGGCCGAGACCTCGGGACCCCAGTCCTGCCGCCCCTGGCACGCCGGGAGGCGTCTCAGGAGCGGAGCTGTCCCGCAGGGAAATCGGACCCGTACTTGGCTGGATGTCCCCTCGGGATAAAGTGGTAAAGTGTTGGGGGGGACTTTTTGCTTGCTTTTTTAAGATTGATGTCGGCAGAACCGCTCGTTTCTATTTCCCTGTGTCAAGCAAGAGGCGAAGCTTCGTGAGCTGACCCTCCCGGATCGCCGGCCGCGGGGCTGGCCAGGCTCTCCCCTTTCGCCCCTCTCCTCCCGCTAATGCCTGAGCCGAGACCAGGCCCCCAGACCGCTGTGGGCCACTCCGAAATCCTCTGCCAGACGCTTCAGACGCTTCTAAACATGCACATCCCGTTTGAGATAGATATTCTATCTATTAGCAATTTCAGGTAATAAAAGGGCAAACTGCAGTTGGTTCTCGCTGATCTCAAAGCGATAAAGCACTGTTTCGTCTTCCTCACTCCACTGGCTGTGAAGGGTTACCCGAATAATCCTTTCTCCATAATAATTAATTAAGTGTAGCAGGAACGGGAGTGACACCGGGTACGTATGGCTCTTGGCACGAGCCTGCATACTGAGAGTCCTTGGATCCTGTTCTAGGTTTAAAAGTTAGAACTTCAGTGACAAAGTTGCATGTCCTCTTGTAAGTCGTTCTAGCGAGTAAATATTTTCAGAGATATTTTTATATAAAGGGATTTAATTAAACGCACCGCTTTTCTTTCTTTAATTTATTTATGAGACTATGTTTACATTATATGTGTGAAAGAGTACTGATAAGCAACTTAAATCACTGCCTCGGAATAAGCTACTCGTTGGCACCATCAGCCCGTCCCGACTTTCTCTGTCTTATGTGCTTGATCAATACCATCTATTTCGGCGCGGCCGATGAAACGGAGTTGAAGAAAACTGTGCAATCAGCGGCCCACGCACTGGTTTGGCTGAGAAGGGAATGCTGCAAAGGTCTCACCTGGAGTCGGTGGGGGCGAGTACATCTCACCGGGATGACAGTATTTGAGATCCGGTAAAGGAAAACCAAGGGCACGATCAGCCTTAAGGAACATTCTGTCCCAGCAGAAAGCACACAACGACGAAAACGGCTGCTTTGAAAGCTGTGGTCTTTTAATATTTGAATGTAAAAGAGAAAATTGACACTCACACACGCACACCAGAAAAATCCACAATTACATTTCATCCCTTCAAGTGCCTCTCCGCCGTTTCTTGCCTCGGCAAAGCGAATAGCCCAGCGACCTTCTCGGGAGCATCCCCAGCCGCACGGTCTGCCCCCCTCTGCCCGCCCCCGGCGCTCAGAGGAGCTGAGGGCACTCTCCGAACCGCAGCCGGGGCCCCGGCGGGGAGCGGAGCTGGGGTGCCCAAAAGGGGAGCGGCTGAGGGGAGCCGTCCCGAGGGCCGGCCGCCCCCTCCCCACCCCGCGGGCGGGCAGAGCCCTCCCCTCCCTCCCGTCAGTCCGTCCCTCCTCCTCCTGCTGCTGCTGCTGCTGTTGCTGCTGCTGTTGCTGCTGTTGCTGCTGCTGCCCGCCTCCGCCCCCTCCCCCGCGGCCGGGCCGGGCCGGGCCGGGGCCCTTGACGTGTCCCGGCGCCGATTGGCCGCCGGCCGATAGGATCTCTGCGGCCCCGCGTTAAGGCGGGGGAGCGCGCGGCGCCGGGAGCAGAGCGCTCCCGGTATCCCGGCTCCGCCATCCCCGGCCGGTCCTTCCGCCCGCCCCGTCCGGGCAGCGCCGCACCGAGCCGCGCCGCTTCCCCGCGCAGTGGCCATGGAGTACACGCCGCCCCCCAAGCCGCAGCTCTCCTCCAGGGCCAACGCCTTCTCCATCGCCGCCCTCATGTCGAGCGGCAGCTCCAAGGACAAGGAGTCCCCCGAGAGCACCATCAAGCCTCTGGGTGAGTGGGGACGGGGGTGACCGCCGGTGTCCGTGGGGTGCGGAGTTCCTGTCCGTCCGTCGGTCCCTGTCCGCCCCGGCTCACTCTTCTCAGCGCTCCGGCAGCCGGGCCAGGCAGCGGCGCGTCCCCCTGCCCGAAGGTTTCCCCTGCAGAGAGGAAAGCAGCACCACCTAAGCTTGAAGGTTGAGTGCCTTCATTACCCACAGTCGTTTTTAGACGAGGATGTTTATAGCATAAAAAGTTTCGAAAATTCCTCCAGTTTCAGTTATGCCTCTTATTTATCCGGCTTCGCCATTTATAGAATAATCCCACACTCTAAGGTAGTTCCATTTCTCTTCGCTGATATGAAATGAATCTCTTAAATATTTATTGCAAATCCACCCTGGTTCTGAAGTCAAATAAGAGACTCTCCATTATCGTGCCCAGGCTTACAAGGGGTAGTAAAACTTGTCCGTAGAACTGAAAATCCCTTCACAGTTCCTCGATGTAGGCTCATATAGGCTGTTTTGCTCTGCCTAGACCGAGAGGAGATTTTTCTAAGTGCTTACGATTTGCGGATAAAGGATTTCACTTCCATTCAGTTGCCTCGATTCAGAATCCTGAAAGCTTTTAAAAAACATTAACATCTTCCCCTACTCTCCCCTGCAAGTTTCTGCGGTTTGTCGTCCTTGCGTGTATCCAGGAGTTCGCAGAAAACTACAAAATATGTGTTAAGCTTTCAGGGCGCCAATGAACAGGATTACACTCAATCTTTAAAGAATTTAGTAAAGGCAGCTCCCTCAGCGTCTGCTCCACCTAATCAACTGTCTCAAAAGATTTCGCATAGTCTAGAGATCCATTGTGAACTTCAGTTTTTAGTCTGGGCTCTAATGTAGGCCGGGAATGTTGTAGCATTCCCGATCGGCATATGTACGTGGGTTTGTGTTAAACTTACTGTTAGTGGGGTTGGTTTGGTTTCTTTTTTTTATTTATTTTTCCTGAAAACGCTTATTTAATTTAACTTTCCAAATCTTTAACCCCTTCCCGCATGTCGTTCAGCTAAAAATCGAGGGAAAATGACTGCTTGTAACTCGATTTTTATTAACTGGACTTTTAGGCAAAACCTTTTCCTGGAGGGGTAGGGCGCGTTCGTGCTCCTCCCGTTCTTTGGCTCCGGGCGGCGGATCCGTCGCCGCATCCCGGTGCCGCATCCCGGTGCCGCATCGCTGGCCCGGGGCATAGCCTTCGCAGCCCTGGTCCCTCCCGGCCTCGCCTCCGGCGGAAACTCCCCAGGGAGCTGCTGAAGCGCCCGAAGCCTCCCGGGGCTTGCGGGGGTGGGCGGCAGCGCTGGCGGGAGCCAGGCGCGGCTGGCGGCCAGAGTCGGCAGCAGCTACTGCACCCGCGTAGCTTGCGCGGCCGCACGCAGCTCCCCCGTAGCCTGTTTCTCCAAAGGAGAGGGTTCAGTGTCAGCAAACCGGCTGGGAGAAAGGCAGAGCCAGCTTTCCGGGAGGGTGAGCCCGTGTCCGCCTTTTCGTTAGTATTTGGGGTTCGCTTCCCCGCGGAGGAAGCGCGGAGCCTGCGCGGCCTCGCTCGGACTCCTGCGTTGCGCTCTCTGCCAGCGGCGCAGTCCGGGAGCAGCCTCCCGTGCTCCCCCAGCGTGACCCTGGCCCTCAGCAGCCCCTCGGCGCCCAGCGCTCCCGTTTTAATGAGAATTAGTGACCTTTCCGTGGAACCCCTCGGTTAGAGGTGGGGGCAGCGCGCAGGGCTGGCTCTGCCCCGCGGAGCGGATCACAGCCGGGCGGCGGTGAGGCCGGGGCCGTGCTGCTCCCGCCGCCCCCCGGGCGTCTCTCCCGGTGCGCCTCTGGGGAGTGGCGCCGCTCCGGGCTCTTCCCGGAGCTCGTCTCCGAAAATCATCACCGCTGCCCTCAAATGATGAGCGGACGCCTAAAGAATCAGCCGGGTCTGCGGGTGTGCTGGGGCAGAGCGAGGATGGTTGAACGTTAAATGCCTTTTTTATATATATTTTTTTTTCAATAGCTTGCCTCGGTGGTCGCGTTGTCCTGGCTGAATCCTCTCTCTCTCTCTCTCTCTTATTCCCTCTCTCTCTCTTTTTCCTCAAATCCTGCAGAACAATTCGTTGAGAAATCCTCTTGCGCCCAGCCTTTGAGTGATTTATCCAGCCTGGACCCTCACGGGGATTTTAGCAGCAGCCCTTCTACCCTGTGCACCGAGCCTCTCATCCCCACCACCCCCATCATCCCCAGCGAGGAGATGGCCAAAATCTCCTGCAGCCTGGAGACCAAAGAGCTCTGGGACAAGTTTCATGAACTGGGTACAGAGATGATCATCACCAAATCCGGGAGGTAAGACTGGGCAGCCCCGAGGTTTTCCTCCGGGCATCTTTCGAAAAGTGGCTTTGGAGAGGGGGGAAAAAGGGAAAGTTATCGAAACCACGCAGTTTTTTGTATCGGGAGAACAGCACGGCTGGGTTCAGGGGAGGGGGAGGAGGAAGAAGCCCCAAATCTGCCGCAGCCCGGCGCGGTGCGGTGCGCGGAGCCCCGCTGGGGGAGAGGCGGCCCGGGGCGGCAGCGGGGTGCGGTGCCGGCTGAAATCCATCCGGGGCGTCCTGGCGGCAGGGAAGAAGTGTTATTTCCCTACTAAACAGCTCTATAACTAAAATCCCGCAGTGATTTTGAGGGGCTAGGTTGGTACAGACCGAGGGAAACGCGGGGTCGTGGGGGAGTGATTCAGTCAGAGCTTGGTTTGGTTTGTTCTTTTCTATCGGTTGCTAAAATGCGCAAAAGAATTCCAGGCTTTCTTGTTACCTCAAACTATGCCGTTTCTTCTGTAAAGCTTTTGGGGTTTGGGTCAGTCAAACGCAGTCCGGAGGAGCCAAATGTCTTTTCGGGTTTTTTAATCCCCAAAGTTACTTTTTATTAATGTAGTTACCTGAAGATTTTTTTTTTCTAACTGGTGAGCTCTATCGGTATATATATATATATATTTTTTTTTTAAAAAAAAAAGGTATTAAACATGCAATATAAAACATTCAATTTAAAGTTCAAAATTTTAAACTGTTAAAAATTATTTATCTTTTTTTTCCTGGTCTACAAGATAACCTTACATTTTAAAATTGTGTTTTGTCAAAAATTTAGTACAGAAAAGAAAGTTTTTAGTTTCAAAAATTCCGTTCAAATATATCGTGAGCTGGCTTAAGAAAACACTCATCTAAAATATGTGAGAATAACAACAGAAATAATTTCTGCAATATTTCTCTTACAGTAGTATGGATCCCGTAAAAAATAAACTGTGAGAAGAAAATCCACGTTTCTAAAGATTTATGTACCTTAGCTACAACTATTTTCTGAAATCGTTGTGTACTTTTAACTAACAGGCAAATAGTATATTTCTCCTTAACTTTTTCACTTTTACCGTATTTTTCTTTCTGCTTCCTAAATATCCTTTCAATTTCAAGCTGCTTTTTGTCTCCTTATTAGAGAGACACAAGATTTAACTCACATCATGGGGAAGAAAAATCAATAGATGCTTTAAGATTTTCCAGGGAATTTAAATATGATTCTTACTCTTAGCAGTTTTTCAGATGCTCGCTTATTTCTGTTCTCTGCCCAAATATTTATTTTCTGATTTGCCTATTTTTTCAGGAGAATGTTTCCTACGATCAGAGTTTCCTTCTCGGGAGTGGATCCTGAGGCCAAGTATATTGTGTTAATGGATATAGTTCCTGTGGACAATAAAAGATATAGATATGCCTACCACAGGTCTTCCTGGTTAGTGGCTGGAAAAGCTGACCCTCCTCTCCCTGCAAGGTTTGTAGATTTTATTGCTGGTCTTTTATTTCTATTTACTTTTTTTTTTCTTCAATAACTACCTTGTATTAATTTTTCCATTCTGTTTGCAAACAGTGCTCTGAGATTTTGAGTTCATGTTCAACAAAGTTGGTTACAAAACTCTGATTACAATTTTTGTGTTGCAGAATCTGGCCTCAAATCTCTGCTTGAGGTTTGATTTATACTGAATATTCCAAGACATGCAGAATTTGGTTAAGAATTCTTTTATATATATTATTTGGTTTTTATTTTTTTTTCAAATGAAGTTTGTTGTGATTCAGATAAGAAAGCTTAGAAAAAAAAAAAAGATTTGTCTCTTGGATTTGCCCTCTTAATATTTGACCTCATAAAGCAATCCAGGCACCACCAGCCAAGCCAAAGTAGAAGTAAATTGCAGTTCATTGCTGTTTATGCTTGAAATGATATTATTTCTGTAACATATCCAGCATTTGCTAACCAATGATTTTATTCTTGATTTTAGTAATCTCTTAGACAGCAGGCAAAGTACAGATCAGTTCCACAGCACAGTTAATTTTTTTTTTCCTTTTAATAATCATGACATATTCTGAGACATCAGGGAAAAAAAACCCCTCTGTAAAATAAATTCTCTAAAAGAAATACCCTTTTCTCTACAGAAACAAATGCTTTAGAAATTTAATTTTTAAAGTCATTCCGTTAATGTAATTAATGACTGGTCCCTTTAAGCACTGGGCAACTGAGGCTGCAGCGCGGAGCTGTACAGTGGGAGGGCACTTCAGAGGAGACCCACACTTCATCGTATTCAGCCCAGCACTTCTGTACCTACTTCAGCCCCCAAGCCCGGTAAGACTG
The DNA here is from genome assembly GCA_013398955.1 of Callaeas wilsoni. Taxonomy (NCBI): domain Eukaryota; kingdom Metazoa; phylum Chordata; class Aves; order Passeriformes; family Callaeidae; genus Callaeas; species Callaeas wilsoni. Next base: position 42,955 of record VWPU01001253.1, on the reverse strand, counting down.
CAGCACATGTCGAAAGGCTTTGCTGAGTCAGAGCCGGAGATATGGAAATAACGCGGATGCCTCTCTGGCTTCAAAGAAACTTTTTGCAGAGGGCTCCGCGCAGGGACACGGATCCTGCTCCAGGTGGCTTAGCCTGGGGTTAAGAACTTGCTTATTACAGCGGCAGAAATTATAAGTGCAACACAAGAAATGGAAACGAATTTTTTTGGTCTGTGAGTATAGGCACCGAATTCTGTGCGATTTCCTTATATAAATAGTTGAACTGAAATCTTGGTGACTGGTGATCTCTGGAAGGCTGTTCAGGGAAGTAAACAAACAAAAAGCGCAAGCAGAGAAGCTGTGATTAAAGACAGCAACCTAGGAGTTATGTCTGCTTTGTTTTCATGGCCAAAAACTCCTTCTTGCAGTGTGGTTAATGTCTGAGGGCTTCATTTGACGTATTGTAATGGGCACTGATCAAAACCCAAAGAAAAAACACAGATCCTGCTCCAAAGGAGTCAGCATCAAAAGAAGAAATAACAGAAGAACAGAAATAGTTTTAAGGCAGGGTTTCCCCCTTCTCATTTTTCTATTCACGCCCCTTTTGGGATACCTCTAAATAGATTTCTGATTCACACTCTGTCTGGCACAGACTCGCTCAACAAGGAAATAAGACAAGAGGTTGGAATAATTAGCAATTGCCCTACTGAGTATTGGATAAAACCTTCTTGAAGTTTAATAGTTATTTTTACTGTACTGTGGTAACTTTTGGGAGTCCTCAGCAGATTAGTGCCCCTATGTGGAAATGTGTATCTGTGCTGTTCCATTTTCAGACTGCTTTGCCCCATGTGTAAATGTATACCTTTCCTGCTTCATTTTCAAGATGCTTAGTTAAACAGACTATTGATCAGAGCACAGGCAGAAGTAGCTTTTTCTTTGTGTGGACAGTACTTACATATACATTTATGCACTTTATCCTCCTTATACTTCTCTTTGGTGGGAAAAAGCATGTCAAGAGGTTCAGTGTGCCAATGTTTGCATTACCAGTGCTTCTTCCAGAGTGTTAAGGCACCTTTTCAGGTGAGAGGCCTCATTCTTGCTTGAGCAGATTAAAAGTAGTTTTCCTCCCGTCTTGGAACGAGTTTGGTCCTGCTCCAGTAACAGAAATCCTTGATGAAGCTATGATTTCTTGTCCTCCAAACACAGGGTTTTACCTCTCCCTGCTTGAGGAGTGTCAGTGAGAGGTGTACGTGTGCTCAGTGTCTGGGCACTGGTAACAAGGTGCTTCTCCCCACGCACATCACTGCCTGCATCTGCCCAGGCACAGTGACATCAGGGGAATCATTCGGGAGCTGCATTGTGCCTGGTTGTAAGACTTTGCAGGATTGAACCAGTTTGATGGTTTTACTCTTTCCATTATAAAAATAACTTTCAACACGAAGACAGTTTTGTAGGGTTTTTTTTGGTTTTTTTCAAATTAATAAGTATTCTGTGATTCTGTTCGAAAGATTAGCCCTTCAGGGAATTTTGTATTAAAACCAGTTTTATCCTTGTCTTCCTGCTGTCAATGCTGAAGACAAGTTTATGTTGCAACGAACACTTAAATAAAAATACTTTTCAGAAAGTCTTTTGTAAATCTTCTAAAGTGCTATCTGGGGATAGAGTTCCTATGTGATATTTTGTGTTTGTCTTCCACATTGTTAAGGCTGTGTGAAACATGAGTTCAGTAAGTTTCAGCATGTACCTTTATTTGATCTTCCTTTTTTGCCTCATTTCTTTCACTCAAAAGTTTGTCACTTCTTCTTTTTCAAACTGTATTTGTCTACAATAATTTGTTTCATGAACTTAGTCTTTACAGACTTACAGAGAACTCTAGGCAGGAAACCTTTAAAAGGTATTATATTTTGCAAATTATTTGAGAAACTATGGTAAATAAAAGTAGCATGTATGGGGATTGTGGGACCAGACCATCTGTTAAACTAAATAGAGGGAGTGCAGTGTCGCATTCCAAAATACACAAGAAAGAAGCAGAACCCAAACCTTGCGTATATCATGAAACATTATATACTGTGAAGCAAATTCACACCCAAATATGGCTCCTAAATCCTTTGTGAATCGAAACAAGCAGCCCCTCACATCTGGCTGGCCTTAGGCAGCAGATCCCAGGCAAACTTCTGGGAGAGCCTTGTGTGCCGCACTGGAATGTGCATATTTATCTGGCTGACCTGTTTGCTCGTGTGCACTCGTGGTCTTGCCAACAACTTCTGCTTCAGAAATCGCTATGTCAACTGTTGAACCCTCTTCCCTGAGGTGTGCAAGCTCAGGCTATGGGAGAAGTCTGGGAAATAGGTGTAGGTCACCAGGTGGAGCCCCACATTGCAGTGGGATCAATGGGGTGTAGCAGATGGATAAAGAAAAGTAAGGTCTACTATTGCATTTCAGTAACTGATATTCTGGTACCCATCCTTCAGCGACTTTCCTCTTAGCACTCTGTTTGCAGGCACTTGGTAGTTTCAAAGCAGTGCCAAGCATTAACCATCGATGGTGTAAAACAATTGTGCTCAGCTTTTCAGCACAGGGAGGTCTTTACTCATTCCCTGCACATATTTGAAATACTTTGGCTTCTTGGTCCCAATTAGCCAAACCTTGCTGAGTCTGACACTCTGCGATCACAGTAAACATTATCAGTTATCCAGACATTCAAAATTAGGAGTCAGGCTCCAAAAAAATAAAAAGCTATCACAAGGCTGGCTCAAAAGTTGCAGAGCATGTTTGGGACTCTTTTTGTTTTGCCTTCCCTAATTCAGGGCTCTAAATATTAAAATTTTCGCAGTTTTTTTAGAGGAAGGCAAAGCTAGTTTTCATGCGAGCTAAGATTCTTTTGACATTGCATGATTCCAGGTCTTGGGATTTTGGATACATCATCATTTTTTTATGAGCTTTGCTGTGCAATCAGCAGAGTTGATAGCAGTGAAGACGCCTCCATGCTAGGAATATTTTATTGTGACAGGAATTCTGGCTCAGCATCCCTCCCATGGACATAGATAGAGCAGCCAAGCTGTGCTTTGGATCAATGTAAAGAAAACATCCTGCACATATGAAGTGAGCTGTGCCGGTAAAACTTTAGTTTCACTGTGACTTGGGGAGTCTACTGGCAAAAACAGAACTCAGGAACAAATCTCCGTCCTCTTTGAGCAACAGGGCTCTTCTTAGCGTCTTTAGTATGGGCATGCCTTGATTAGGGATCAGCGTGGTCTATTGGAGAGCTACGCCCCACCATTTAGTGGTTTTTCCGTTCTAAAATCGTAGCTCAACAACAAGGACAAATGTTTATCTTCCTAACCTGGCAGCTCAGTGCTGCCCCACCCACCTAATGGAAGAAAGTCATTTGTGTAGCCAAAGACATCACCCAAAGTGAGAGTCAGGCCCTCAGTGAGTGATAACCAATGTGGGCAGAAGCAGAACAGGACTGGTTTGCACTAGCTGAAGGTCTAATCCAGCTCTTAATTTGCCATCACAAAAGAACAATTGAGTTATTAATTTTCAGCAATACATATTCCTATAAAATCATTGCTCTTAAGTAGCATGGTGCTTGTAATTAGTGTAGTCATGATGTATATGTCATTGTATCTGCATATCTTCTTGCTTCCTTTTCTTCTGCTTAATTTCCCAAGTGTAGGATTGTTAATAGCAGAGCTGCAACTAATTTTTCATGTCAGACCACTGTGCTGGACTGCAGCCTTCAACCTCTTATAAACAGACGTCACCACAGCAAATGTGTGATCGAGTGCAGGTTAAAATCATTATCACGGCTTAATGTTACATATAAAGAAAAATGCATTTTTATCTGCATTCCCCCATTATCTCTGTAATGATACCATGTTTTTTCTCTTGGAGCTGGAGTCATTGTTATTTTAAGTGCTTGTTAGTACAGCTGTGGGGAAAGACATCATCAATTTTTCATTTGGGAAAAGACACAACAGCGAATGTTAGTTAATGTCTCCATTTTAGATAGTGGGATAAAATAATAGGTATGGTTATGGAGCAGTCTAGCACTCAGACACAGGGTTCCCAATTATGTTCCAGTGAATTAAATAAGTCATCTGCTTTACTGTCCTTCACTAATAGCTTTATTTCAGGAATTCATTAATTCGGGGGAGACGGTGTCATGTTCTAGCAGCAGATTTGTATTACCCTAAGCTCTCAGGAAGTCCATGTCCGTGAAACTAGTGCATATCCCGGAAGCAAAATGATATGTGCATTTTAATTTCATGCAGAGGTGGTGCCCACACACAAGCCCAGAGGTGAGATTTTTTTATGAGCAGACATTTTCCCTGTGTTTTTTAGGTTGTATGTGCACCCTGACTCCCCATTCACAGGAGAGCAACTGCTGAAGCAGATGGTGTCCTTCGAAAAAGTCAAACTCACCAACAACGAGCTGGATCAGCATGGCCATGTGAGTAGCTCTATGGGAGGGAAAGAGAAAAGAAATCACCAAGGAATTGCTTGCTTGTGCCACAGGGCTAAATGGGAGAGAGATTGCCATGGGGAAAGGCTGCCATGGCCCCCATGTTGCACCTCTTTTAGCCAGCCCTTCACGCTACAGTGCAGGAGGACGCTGCATGAAGCTTGAATGTGTTTGATTTAAGACATTTAAGGGTTCCTTTGGATTCCTCTGTTGTTGAGGAATGGGCAACTTTAAAGGTCAGGGTTGTTTTTAGTATTTCATAAGGTAGAGCCTGGATCAATGGTTCAAATCATGCTCCTACTTCCATTAGACACAAAACATCCATCAGGGACAAGTTCAGGGTGGAGTTGAGCATCAGAGCAAGAGATAGAAGGAAGGCAGGTGAGCCTTTTGTTGTGCTTCTGCTTACATTTTGCTGTAACTTGGCAGTGTGCTCTGCCATGTGCAATGGCCAGCAAACCCACGTGCTTTTACATGTGTGCTTGGAAGCTCCCTACAGGTCACTTCAGGCAACCTGTTAGGGCTGGGTCCATCAATAAGAGCTCTTTCGCTTCCAGAGTCATCGCAGCATGGGCACAGAGTCAGAAGAAAATACTGACCTAACACCAAAGCATGGTCTATAGTATTATAAAAAATAAGTGTGCCTCAATTGCCCTTGAAATAATTGTAGGCTAACTGCAAGTCAAGGTGCCACAGGGTGGGCTTGGGCCTCGGAAGGAGACAGGTCCCAGCTCTGATTGGTGCCAGTTTGCTGTCACAAGTCCTGAGGACAGAAGATGGTAAGTAGGATTCAGAGCTGCTTGCCATGGGTTCCTGCTATGATCCATCAGTGAGGACAATTCCTTTAGTTATCTGACTGCCTAGCGGTACGTGGTAAGATTAGGTATTGTCTGTCCTGTCCTCTCCCTAAAAGTGCCTGTAAAGTGCAGGAACGACTAGGTAGTGCTTCCAAATTGCAAAGAAAGAGCTAAAATTGTTGCCTCTGGGCTTGGTGGTTCTCTCAGGGAAGGCAGAACGAGCAAGGAGATGGATTTGAGAGTTGTTGGCTGAGAACAGGGAAGTTCAGTTCAGAACGATGAGCATTAAAGGCAATGTTAGTAAATGAGGTGTTGGGAAGAGAGGAATGATTTTGAATTCTAAAGCATGTATAGGGGTAACTAATTTGTTCATCTGAATAATTGCAGAATACAATGTATCAGAAATCCCTTCCCTAGTGTGGTATTTATTGCCTGGACTGTGTGAGACAGTGGCCATTTGTGTCAGCAGTGTTCTGTGCAAATGTTTCTCATCCAAAAGAGAATTTTCACTTATTTCAAGAACTGAGCATTGAATCACAGCCATGATAACTTAAAATACATCCTGGAAATAACAGCATCAAAAATAGCTGAAAACCCCAAACAAATAAACAAAAGAAAGCTCAGATAGATGCCTCTGTGTTTTTCTTTTGTAGAGATCCATCTGTGGGTATATTGTTCTTAAACCTAATTCCCACCGTTGTTCCCTTCATGACTAGTGGAGAATGGTTTTGCTTTTTTCCTCTCTTTTATTTCATAATCTGTAGAAGGGCAAAGCTGAAGATTTGTGGGCTCTATCACCGAGTGATGATAGAGCAGTATACGTGAGCACTTAAAAAGAAGCATTTTTCATCATAACAGGGGCCATGTGTGCCTCTAATAAAGGGCTCACAGCAGTATATTGCAAGCTAGTTAGGAGTGCTGCAGTTCCCAGAAGCCCAGAGGAGTAGGAAGAAGAAGTAGATCTGAGGAGCTGTCGGGAACAGAGACATGTGGCAGAGCAAGGAGATGTAATCGTCTCAAATACAGGCAGCAGGAGAAAATGATCCGTAGTGTCTGAGATGCAGCCTTCCCATTAATTTCCGGAGAAGCAGAGGCTGATCGCGTTCTTTACACAAAGACTCTGGACAGTCGAAAACAATGGAAAGTTTTGTTTGTTCAGTTAAGGATAAGCCCTGAAAGCTTTATCCTGTGTTGAGGTTTGAGTGACAGGTGTTACCCCTTCACGAAGCACTCTCTTTTCATTATTTTGTGGGGTTTTATGTTCCAAATTAGGATGTCAGGTGCTGCCTTACTGAAGCTATGTGAATGCCATCACTGCATGATCAGTAGAATTAAGGAAGAAATCAGTCCTCTGGAGCCTTTAAGGAGGGCTCAACCTGCTATGGCCCATGGCATTTCTGATCTCCTGTGTATGAAGAGAAGAGGGGAAATTGAAATATCTCTTGAAATCTCTCCCTTCAGTTTGTAAGAGCCGGTCTTTACTTTTTAATTATGTTTGATAAGGTGTGTTGGTTCCTGAGGAAGTTTGGATGACCCAAAAGACGCCTTTAAATACTAGTTACAGGAAGGGAAAATGGATCCAACCTGATTCCAGTTTGTTCTAGTTGCTTGCTTTCTTCATTGTCCAGAAGACAGTTTTGGGTGTTAAGGTAATTGTGGTTTATTTGTAGGGTGGTTCACTTCCTGAAAAGGAATCTGAAGAGAAGAGAGGCATTTGTTTGTTCTAGCATATGTTTGTTTTCTCTTATTCCGAGATTTTTGGAGTTGGCAAGCATTTCTGCTTGTGTACCTTCAGCGGCATGTGTAACCCTGTAGTTATGCACATATTCTCCCCAAGAATCAGGCAGAAGTCTTATCTCTGTGTGCATGACACACAGCTCGCTCCATGGAAACATTTTCAGATATCCTTACCAGAGGAAGGAAATGGCTCCTATCTCTAGATTTTTACAGCCAAGCAAGTAATTGTCATTTTTCTGACCGTGAAATATTTATGAATGTGACAGTTTTCCCCCAGATTTTTAGTGGTATTTTTCATGCAGAGTGCTTTCTTTAGGACTTTTCATTGCCCTTCATTGGAGTGCCATAATTTCTGGTTTATGGTGAGGTGAGCCGTGAGTGTATACATTATTGTAATTGGTTTTTTGGCATTTACGATAGCAAAACTCAAGCACATGGATGTATGCAAAAGCAAACACAAAGCTGTGAACGTGTTTAATATGTAACTGTGAAAGCAGAGGGTTTGGAGTAGCCACAAGGAGTTACACCCAAGGTTTTTTAGAGTCAACCAGGCAGAAGTTAAGAAACTTTGTATTTTCAGAAAGAAAACTTTACATGGTAATGCTATTATTTGTTGAATATGGAAGCGACATTCACAGCACAGTTCCTGAATTGAAAACCACCTTGGAATTTTGCAGCTGGCATCCAGATTGCCTCTGGTGACTGGTCTGTAGCCAGTGAGAGCCAGATGCCTACAAACCTGCCTGACCTCACAGCAATCAGGGTCATATAAGGAGGGATCCTGGTCATCTCCCCTGATTGAGGCTGTCAGCATGAAGGTGGATGGGGTGGCTGGGGGCCTGTGGCTGCCAGCAAGTGTGTGCAGGGGGGCTGCCATGAGTATATGATACCTGATGTATCTCTTGGGACATGCCAGCAGGATTGTCAACAGAGCTGGCATAAGGGATTTTCTGATAGCTACACCATGCAGGAGGGGACTGCTTGGACTTTGAGGCCACTATTGGAGGCTACTCTGTGAGGAACACCCTGTGGATCTAACTCCTTCAGGCTGTTTTTATATGGTCCTAACACAAGAAGTTGCATGGATATTAAGGAGTGTCTTTGCGTGTCATCAGCAGCTCGTGTGGGGGTGCAGGTGGAGTACTACACATACAGACCCTCACATGAAGGAAATGGTGACATTTACCTTGGCCACGGGTCTTTTGTGACCTCCTGGCTACATTCAGTACTTGTTTTATACATGAATGACAAGACTTGTCTCTGGTGGGAACGAGAAATGTAGAGTACCATGGTAGGGGATGTTATCTATGTGCACTCTGGTTTTTGGAAAGCTTTCATAAGGGTTTACGTGGTCTTGTTTGAGAAATGTAGTTTCTTTATCACAATTTGCATTCAGAGATGAGTGAAAGGAAAGAGCATGTGTGGGAGCTGCTCTCAACTTTTTCCTCCTTCCGCTTGACTGCTGCTCAGATGTAATGCCTTGGTGTGGATATTACAGCCATGAAAGGCAATGGAAAGCACCAAGGTCTGTGGGCCAACCCCTCAGTAAGCTCATCACCAGCCATGCACCTTGCTTTAAAATGTCTTTTCCGTCTGCTTAGTGCACTCCAAGTAACTAGGATGGCAAGAAAACATTTTACAAAGAGAGGGTAAGTTGCTAAGGGTATTAAAGGCAAGGTCCATGGCAGTTGTGTGTGCTCCTATAAAAGGGTGAAGTGCTTTGAAAAAGGACCTGAGCAGGTTAAAGCAGACACAAAACACTTTCAAGATGATGGTTCACTGTCATTGTAATGCCTTTCTTGTTGCTGTGTGCCTCCCCACAAAGTCCCAGCATGAGTCTTGGCAATATTTGGCCCCAAAGGAGCAGCAAAGGAAAACGCTGATGGAAATTGTAGCCATGATAGAGCTGTCTCTAAGCTCTGCACTCCGATGCAATGTGCAACCTTTCTCATTGACTTAGCATGAAATACTGCACCGCTCCTGCTATGTTTCGGCTGAAGTTAACGCTTCCTGAGGAATGCACATTAGCTATTCCAGATGTACGGAGCTGACTGTAATGTCGTTATGGCCCCTGCAAAATAGAACCACCCACACCATTGCCAATTTCGTCTTGTGACTGTGATTATATCCAAAACAAGGGCTGGTGTGAGCTGAGCTCTGTATTTAATTCTTATATTGTAATACTGTGGTTAGAGGCAGCCAAACAGGCCTCCAGCCAGTGGTAACTGAAGGAAGGGGGACTCTTGGTTTGACTCCAGTGAACATTGAAATTGGCTGGTTGGTACCTTAGGTTTAGAATTGTTTTGAGAGCTCGTAAACAATTATTAATGAGGATAGAATAGCAAAACCCGGTCATTTGGGGGTTCCGTATTGGTTTCCCTCCTTGCTCTCATTTTTGGTAGTCTGCGGTGAAGAGCATCTATGAAGGAGTTTGTTTTAAAGGTTTGCCACAGTGAAAGGCTATGTGGAGTTTTACTTTTGGTCAGACAGTTTGTGCTGCTGTTGCTGCTAGTAGGTTTTTGGATGGGTCTAATTTTTTCTGTCCTTTATTTTTTTTTCCTGAGGGATTTGTGACTGTTTTTATTCTGCACCTGCGAATTTTTGCAAGTGGGGAGTCTTGGCCATTAGCTTTCAGGAGTTACATATTCACACCTGCCAACTGGGGCACACTCTGGCAGTAACTAATTCTGTATGTAAAACACCTCACCTGTAGGAACAGGTATTTACGCTTCAAGAAATGCATGCTCACCAGTGGCGTAGGAGTGAGAGGAGACTAATTCCTGGGATGCCTGCTTTTCCACCTTCATTTCCTGGAACTGCCCAAAGGAGCTGGAGAGTTTGTTCTGAAAACCAGCCCCTGGCTGGTTAGATTTCAGACGCTTCCCCTGCAGTGTTAATGAGATCTTTTTTCCACCCCCATGGTTTTATAGCCTTTGAGGGCACTGTCAACCTTCCTCTCAGGACAGTGCTGTGTCATTCTTCCTTGCAGATCATTTTGAACTCCATGCACAAGTACCAGCCAAGGGTCCACATCATTAAGAAGAAGGATCACACGGCTTCTTTGCTAAATCTGAAATCAGAAGAATTCAGGACATTCATCTTTCCAGAGACAGTTTTTACTGCTGTTACTGCCTACCAGAATCAATTGGTGAGTAGAGTTGCTAATTTCCACAGATGTAACTAGATCCCACCCTGCCAAAAACTCCCTTCTGCCCAATCTAAACTAGGAAAATTACTGCCATAACCTACCTTTCCATGCCAGTCTTATTCACATTCACAAGTAATTCCTGAATATACAGTAGTAGTACAGACTTCAAAGAGCTGTAAGGATTATTCATGAGAGTAAAAATGACGAGTAAGAGGCTTTCTTTTGTCTTCCCTTCTGTCTATACAAAGCTGCTTGCATATTAACATTTTGTCATTTTCTAATTATAGCTCATTAAAGAATTGTTCTCATTTGCAGTGATCTTTCATGCCACAAGCTATGAGCTGAGAGAGATTCTGGTTTGCACATGATGATTTCATGGGCTTAAAAAGTTGACTAATTAAGCAGTAAGTCTCAAACATAAGGAAAATCACTCAGAGATACGCTTTTCAGAGGCTGCCCAGATTACATCCAGATGTTTGAATTTCAATTTGCATGCCAGTGAATAATATATACAAAATGGAGGCGATCATAACAATGGATTGCTAATGAGTAATTTTAGGAAGTCTATAAACAATCGGAGAACAGAGGCTCTGCTTGATGGTGGATTGGGCTTTAATATTTAAGTCAGTGGAAATATGTGTTGCCTTCAGTGTGATTCAGAGATGCTTTAAGGGCTTACTGACTGTGGTACTTCAAAAAACCCCACCTATTTCACTCCTTAGTTCTCTCAAGTTAAGAAAAATATAGGCCCTGTCCAAACATGTGGGCAGGTAGCATCACAGAGTTAGTGTACCTGCTGGATTATTTAAAGAAGTTGGCATTTCTTAATATGAAGAAAAATAATTAATTTTGAAATGCTATGAATAAAATGAAACTACTGCACAGGGGGCCAAGGAAGCTCTGAAGATAATATTAGTAATATTAAGTCAGTCCTTATGACAAACCCCATATCCTGCTTTAAGGCTTTAATGTATTGATTTAGACTGAGATTTGTATCTGAATGCTGTAGAAAACACACTCAGCACCTGGCAATCTCGAGAAAATAATGTTTGGACACACAGTTATGTTTTTCCATGCAACTTTCTTTAGAAACCAACAAAATAGGAACAGGCACAAAACCAGCTAAACGCAGAATTTATTTCTGTAGAATGGATTTGTGTCTACTGACGATATTTACACTAGAGATGTTCCAAAATAACCCTCCCAAAGCACATACATTGAGTGCTGGAAAATTTCTCAATGGAACATCTCCGGAACCCCTAGAGGTTGATGTTGTCATTTTATTTATGACTAATGAAAATGGAGCCTTTTTTCATTTTTGCCATTTCTTTCAGAACTGTTTTAAGGAGGGATTGATTACATTTCTGGAGGTTATTAGATAAAAGCTAAATACATTACACTTTCAACAAACTATCTCATAATTTAAGATTTAAAGGGCATGCATTTATTTAAACAGTCAAACCACTGCCACAGAGTTGAATTGTAGGTCAGATTTCATTTTAAAATGCTTTCTAGCAGATGTTCTCTGATTGTTTGTGAGACAGTCTCTCAGGAAAAATATGGCCATAAATGATTGTGAGTCTCATCTGGCTTTGGTGGATACAAAAAGTTTCTCCTGTGATGTCATACCAAAACTTTAATATCAGGAAGATGGAAGTTTGATTGGTGAAAATATGCTCAAGAGATGAATAGACATCCTTATTGTTCTGTAGTGCAGTTGGCTTGGTGTGTCGGTGATCTCAGTCAATGGAACTAGTTAGAGCTTGTCTTTTTTCAAGGTAGTTTTCGAAACGCTGCCATAAAAACGTTCACTGGATCTGAGGCACCAACTCACCACCCTGCAACATCACCATGAGCTGAGAGCTTATGGATATCTTGGAAGTAGAATGAACCTATAACTAACTTTCTGACCTGTTTCAAGGTCCTCGTGGCAGCGCTTCAGGGTTGTTTCCACCAGTTGTACCTGAGCCATGAGACAGCCTCAAACCCTCAACCAGTACTCAGGCCCATGATGTTTGACCAATGGCAGACTGTTAATTAAAAACTCAGAATTTGCCTTTCTCAGCATGTCCTTTCCTCTCTGTCTTTTCCACACAGAAGACCTCTTTCTCAGAATTAAAATTTGGGTCCAGTTGTCCTCTTTATTTTTTTATTTGGGGGAGAAGCCACTCCATTTTGAAATATATTTGTTTGATGAGAGTGTTTCATTGCTTGAGGATTTGGAAAACATCCATTTTTTAAATTTTTCCTGAGTCTTGAGGCCCAGTTATTAAAAATGAAATTATGGCCTCTTTGATACAGGCTTTTTTTGAGGGAAGTCAGGCTGACAAAGCCCCTGAATATGAAATGTTGAAAGCGGTTGATTTTCATGGGCTTAAGCTAGCGTTGGTGGCATTCAGTGTCTTGCAGGATGGGTCCTGTGTTTTCTCTCATCCCTCCACTTAGAATTTTATTTTTAGCTCTTGGAATATGCATGGCTGGAAAATCCAAATATTACAATGATGTCTCAGGTTTTACTCACCAAATCTAAATTGGTTGGATAGATAGAAAATTTCACAAGGACAATGAAGCATTTTTTTTCGTGCTCCTCAAAAAAACATATTGAAAGCCACCACCATATGCCTGAAAAGTTCCACTGCAAAGGGGATCTCAGAGGTTTTGGGGCAGGAAGGATTCCTGGTCAATGGGTTGCTATGTCAAAATGGAAAGGCTGACTGAATGACTGGGCAGGTTTATAGCTACCTTTGAAGAAGGGAAGAAAGTTTTTATTCATGATCTGTGTTTTTTCAAGGCTGTGATAGTTTCAGTGGGGTTACTCCTTCAGTCCAGGCTCTGACACTTTAAATCTGAGTTCTCTCCACGTTTTTCCTTCCCTTCCTCAGCCTCTTTTCATACAAAACCAGTTAAACTACCCCTATGTGGTGGCTGGTAGGCCTGGCTGAGAACATTTCCATCCCAAAAAAGGTGTTGAACTGAAGCCATGGCTTCAGGTCGTTTGGGCTTGTACTGGTTGATGTGCAGCTCCACCAAGCAGGCTCAGCTGTTAGCAGGGTGATCTGTGCTGCTTGTGGAAAAGACAACCTGATTGATGCTGTTAAAGTATTTGGAAGCCGTAATGCTGTACGTGGGTGGGTTCCTCCTGCTCCGGGCAACAGGAAGGCTGAGCCTGCCGTGCCCTTTGGTCTTTCCACCGCCATGTGTGCACTACACCCTGGTTTGCCTCCTCAGCTTTGCAGTGTCTCAAGAGCAGCGCACATGCACACGCACAGGGCACGTGGATAAAATTAGCACTGAAGTCACGGGGGATGGTTTGGTTAACACTTTGTACGCTGCAGTGCCTTAACACTATATTTGTGTAACGTTGCTCTTTCCTGTGTTCCCAGATAACCAAGTTGAAAATTGACAGCAACCCTTTTGCTAAAGGATTCCGTGACTCTTCCAGACTCACTGATATCGAGAGGTAATGGGGACTTTCTGTTTACTTTCCATGCAGATAAGATAAAGAGAAGAGAGAGTTTGTAGGAAAAGCATCCTTTCAACTCCTGAGAACCTGTGCATTTTAATGTTATCTTGCTGCATATAGTAAGACTCCTCCACATCCTTAAAAATACTTATAAACTTTATAAGTTTAGAGAGCTGTTTTGAAAAGAACAAGAAAGAGCTGTTCTGAGTTTTGACATCTGTTCCAGTTGGGGCCGATATATTCGTCTTCCTCAGGGGGCTTCTTGAAGGGGGAAGAGGGTCAGTTTTACAACTTCAGAATGAAAAGGATTTTTCTTATCATGCCGTTTAATCCTGTTGAGGGCTGTGAATTGGGTGAATGGGAAACAAGGGCAGTGGTCCTGTGAAAAACATCTTTACAGCTCCCCACTGCTCAACATAGAGGAAAGGAGAGAGGAGAGCTCCCAAAATTCACTTCAGCAGTCCCAGACACCGAATTGGCAATTACTGCCATCAGGATGACTCCCATAACTCCAACTCTGACAACAAAGATGCCGTTTTTGTTTCAGCAAAGTTCTATTACAAGCTGCATCAGGGGAAAGCTTTATCTGGAAACTGTTTTGTGTGTGTACAGCTCATTACAAGGAACTGCTGCCATAGGGACAGAAGCATTAACCCACAGCTGAGTTAGGAAATAAACTTCAATCTCTTGGTAGCTTTCCAGCACATCACATTTTTATGATATCGTGTCAAACAACTTGGCAAATGAAGCAAATTAAGCTGCTTGTGTCCTTTAAGCTGGAAGAGAACTCGATGGAGATGGATATAGCACATCCAATTTTTCCTATGAGCACACAATCATGAAAGAAAGTCTGAAGAGGCCAAAACCCTCCAGGCTCCTATGTGGAGATAACCAGATGTATCTGTGAATCATTTTTCATAGGTGCATATAGGGGACCAACTGCTCAATGAAGTCATAGCCACAGAGCTAGAGAAAGTCTTTACAGCAGTTCAAAAGTACATCTATGTAAGCAGGCCCATGGATGGGAAATAGTGGTATCCTTTTACACGTTACTAGTGACTGGATCATTAGTGATCTGTTGAGTAAATGGGTAAAAGAACAGTAATTTGGGGAAAGAAAGCTTGTAGGCTGCAGTGCACACTTGCAAAGTTGTTGAAAATTGTTTCTTAAGTGAAAGCCTTCATTGAAAATGAAAACGACCAAAAAAAAGGAGGCAAATTTAATAAAATAGCATAGCCTGCTGTATTGACAGAATACTGAGGTCGGGTTAGAATGCAATAAATAGTCAAGAGAGGACCTGTCGGAAGAGGTTTCCTTGTTTTACAGACAGGAGACATCTAACGACACAGCTTTGCAAGGGCGGAAAGAGCCTGAACAGATAAGCTGGGAGAAAAACTTAGTTACCTCTGTGCGGATGAACTGACTGTCGTGGTGCTGGATATGAAGGGAATTTTTCCAGAGGACATCTTATTATAACGGAACATGGCATGGAGTCAGAAATGCTGAGCATAAGCTGCAGTGCCCTTTTGTTTATTGATAAGTGTAAGAATAGACCCTGAGACAAGCAGCCAAGCCCAGGCACAAATGTTGCCATGAAAGATAAGGCAGACAAATGGGAAACCTACAATAAATACAAGAAACAGAATGTTAAAACTGTTAAACTTACATTAAAACTCTGGATTTGAGAGCCCAAGTTTGCGTCAGGTCTGATTTTGCCTTAAATTAGAAAGCTTAGTTCTGATTACTATTACAACAGTATTTAAAAATTCAAAACCTGCTGCATAACGCATCAAGTCATGAGATAATAAAAGTGTAACATGCAAGTGGGCTGGTAAAAGATTGTGTGAGAATTGCCTAAGTTATACAAATGGTGCAGAAATATCAAGGAGTTTATTCAGTTCTGCCATTAAAATACTCAGGCAGATGAGGACATCATTCTCTAAGTGCCCACTGGTTCTATAGATTTCATTTTAGCACCAGCAAAATTGCTTAAAGAAATCTGAAACAAAGCAAAGGAAATAGCGAAGTGAGATATGACAACAGGAAGAATTTCTTACTTGATGTCCATTGCAACATGAATTGCAAATAGGTGAATGTACAGCATGACTCTTGCTCAGTCTAGTTGGAAACTATAAGATCATTGCCGGAGAAAAATACTTATTTTCCAGGCAAAAGACTGTGAAGGCCAAATGGACTCTTGCAAAGCTCTTGAAAATGGAATAGTTATCTAGAAGCTGTGAAAATACTTTCCCTGCGCTGCTCCCTAAGCAGGCGTGCAGGCAGCACGTGCATGTGTAATCTACAGTGCGGCGTGGTGATCCTAATGGCCTCCCGTAAAGCATCCCGTGATGCTGGGGCCAAGACAGCACTCATTTATCCTGAGTTCCAGCTCTTCCAAATGACCTAAGTAGTGTGAAAGCGCACAGAGCTTTGTATTTCATTTCCAGGTATTTAAGCCTGCTTTTTCCTAAACAGCCTTTGGGGAGGGAAACAAATCAGATCAATTGATCTTTAGAGACCTAAAGAAATTAAATTAGTCTGGAGTCAGTTACTGCACTAAACCATCCAGTAATTGGATTGCTTCTTGTAACTGATTGAAAACAGCCTCTATCTGTAACAATATAGGGAGCTTTTCTTTATAGTGGATCTGAGAGAAAAACACATCTTTTTATGACATGATGACAGAAATTGCACTTTTTTAACCTAATTGAATATGATTTTATAAATATGTGACTTTAACGATTTCAGCCTTCCCATTCTAGATTTACGATACTCATGTAACAAATTCAAGCTGCAAATGCCTTTAGGATTAAATCTGTTGGCATTGTATGTGTTGGAGTTAAAATAATATATGTAAAGATAGTGAAATTTGCACAACAGTAGAGGAGGTAGGCAACAGCAAAACTTTTGAAATGCCCTTTTTCTTTTGTTCCTGTCTAAATACCATAGAATGGTTTCCTTGTACTCATAGCTTTATGCAAGACTTTTAAGTATTGAAAAAAATCTTTGGAGAGTTTGGTATGTACCAAATTTTTTGTAGGATGCCAGGTTCCTTTCACAATCAACCTTTTCCCTACATTACTTGTGGTAATCTATTTACAGCAATGGGGCAGACTTTGTCGGGGGCTACTGTGATTTACATAAGTTTCTGACTCACCTTTTGATCTTTTTACGTGGTATTTACATCTCCTCTACTATAAAAAGGCTCCCACAGTGGTTGTGAAGAAAAAAATGAACATTTAGCAGCAATTACCTGAACATGGAGCTTAGCATACTGTGGTGTTGACTATGGGATGCCAAATGCAGTAATGAGGCATTTCTGCTGAAGAAAACACTGCCAGAGGCATAAAGGATGCAGAGGCAGAACCCAATAGATGATTTTTTTATTTTGAGTCTGAATTTATCTCTTGAGTTGTTATGAAGAATTAGTCTGTTAAAAATAAATAGATAAATAAAACCATCATAATTACATCCCATTCAAAAAATCTAGTGAAAAAGGTGATAATTTCAAGAGCAGGAGCCAAGTATGTGATAGGCAAGTTCAGGGTATGGATTTTTAACTATTAAGGAGAGAGTTAAATGAGTATACCCATTTGCACAAGTCCAATAATGCTTCTGGGATACTTCAAGAGGAAATATGGAAAAGTGTAGTTGCACACTCAAGTGACTTTTAGGCAGAGAAGGGAAGGATGGGGGGGGATGGGGAAGTTAGAGAGCAGCATCCCAACTGGATTTGCATGGTAATAAAATTTCAGATTTTCCCCTGAGGAGCTTCATCTCTGAGATGTGGAAGTACATCATGCCAGCTTGCAAGGCTGTAAGCAAAGTTCATGCTAATGCTTGGATACAGGCACTTCCCTGCTGAAGGATCAGTCAAAGCCACATGCTCAGTGATGGGCTGTGTGCAGCCATCCTCTCTCCCATCCCCTCCCTGCTCACCCCACAGAGCTGCCTTCTACCCCATTCCCACTGCCTACTGCTGGTCTAGAAGAACTTTCTGGACTCTTGGAAGTCCCCTACCAACAGCCAGAAATATACACGTGCTCTATGACCTACTCCCACATTCATGGTTAAGTAGGGCTTTGTCGGTAGGGCTTTCTCCGACAAGTCAAACTCCCGGCTGATCTTTTATTCTCAGCTAGTTGTCACTCTGTGAATGTCAGCAACCAGCCATGAGATATCATCTCTGATGTTTAGGTTCAGAGAAGAAGTCCTGAATTTAGGGAGAAATACCAGGGACTCTGGCATCTAAACGCCTGGTATCTAGTGCCATTCCAGATGCTGCTGAGGTTATGCCAGCCTTCAGCTGCCACTCCATATGGGTGGGTAAATTGTCTGTATTTTCTGCACCATACCTTTCAGAACTGCAGGTGGCTTGGATGCCTTAGAGAATCTTGAAAGCACTACCTGCCTATGTTTAAACACCTGAATTTTTCCCTTCTAATCTGGTTCATCTGACTCTGCTAGTTGTTAGCCAGGCAACTGTTCCTTTTCACTCAGCAGAAAGCTCCCTGTGCCAGTTAAATCCTCTTTAGTTCCTAAGTTTTTAAGCACTCATATGCTGGCTCATTTTTCGCTTAGGTTTTCTGTTATCTATCTTCTTGTGCAATATGGTATAAAAATACTATTCTAGTCGTTTCCACTCACCTCATGCAGATGTAGGGGTGGGGATGATGTCAAATTAGACCTATGGTTTCCACCACAGAGGAAGTTTTCCAGGGACTTCCCCCAGTCACAATTTCACAGTACTTCTCTGAACTCACCTCTCTTCAGTTGCTTACGATCAGAAAGAAATGGTTGCTCCACTGAGTGAAGTGGAGCTCCATGGGGCTGGCTATGTAAGATAGTTTTCTCATTTTTATTTGCAGTTGAGAGAAGTGGAGTGAGTATATTGATAACTTCTTGCCCCTTCTTCATAAATGTAATTACTTTTCCCATGCCATGGCTTCAGCCAGGCTTTGTCACATCCATGCTTATTATAGCTCATCTACAAGTGCTGGATTTTTACTGAGAGGGTGCCAGTAAAAACCATTGTGGAGGTACATTTGTTCTTTTACAGTCATCAAACCCCAGATTTTTCACAATTTAAGACTCATTTCCCTTCTTTCTTGTATATATTCTTGCAGTAATGCATCCATTGCAGTAATTGATTGAAAACAGCCTCTATATCTGTAACAATAGTTGAAATTGCCCAGCAGTTTCAACTTTGTGTGAAAGTGTTTTGGGGCTGTGGATTGGCTTTTGGGCCAGGTCACATGAGCCACTGTAGCCTGTGGGCCTTGTTTTGTCCCCAGTTGGTTCAGTTTTAATCTAAGCAGTGGAAAGGAACTACTTTGTCCTGCTCAAGGATTTGCTCCATACCATGGACCATCCATAACCTGAATTATGTTTCTGTGGTCAGCCTCTAATATTCATCTACCAGTGTAAGAGCAAGTATATGTGGAGAATTAATATGTCTGTATGTTTGTGCCTATGTAAAATGGCAAATAAAAGCCACAGGAATGTACAGGCTGAGTGATATCTGATCAGTGGTTCTGACAGCATAAGTTGTTCACTCATAGCTGCTGTTACAGAAATCTATTTGTTCTTTCTGCTGTGTCGTTTTGGTTTTTCTGGAGGTGAGTGGTTTTTGGTTTTTTGTGGGGGGGAGTTTTGTTCGTTGGTCGGTTTTTTTGTTTGGGTTTTTTTTTTTTGTTTTTTTTTAGACTTGTTTTTAGCACTTGTGTCTTGGACAAATTAGTCATCTTTTCCCTTAAAAAAAAGTTCTACTATAGTGCGACTTCCGACAAGTTTATTTTTGTGCCTTCTCAGCCCATTTATTCCATCTGTCTTCACCTCACCTCACTTCTGACGTCTTCTGTTATCTGGGCTTTCGTCCAAACATACTAACTGGCAGCTACAAAAAAAGGAAACCTTTGAAATGCAGAACTAAAGAAGTCATTCAGGCTGCAAACTGATAATTCATACACTTTATATCCTGTTCTGTATTTTTCTTTGTGTTGGACTGAATGGCCAAGCAAAACACGATTGTCAGTTTTGTTTGGGTTTTTTTTTTTTGTTTTTTTTTATTTTTTATTTTTTTTTTTTTTCCCTTTTTTTTTTTTTTTTTTTTTTAACTGGCATTGCCTTTCCTTGCAAAGAAAAAGAAAAAAAAAAATAGAAAAAAACAAACCCCATGACACCAGGAATAGGGAGCAGATTCTGGGGATATCCCTACCTTTCTGCATACCTAGCACTTGAATAGCAAGGAGTAAAAAAAATTAGGTTAATACTAAAAGGCTACTCAGCTCTGCTCTGAATTTTTTACCTCTTGTAGCCATTCCTGAAACAGTAACTTATGCAGGAGACATAAGTTCAGAGTGCCTGGCTCAGCCACTTGCTCTTCTTCACCGCAGTTTGACTTTAGCATATTGTCTTCAAAGAAGCTTAAACCTGGCTCCCACTGGAAAGGATGGCTGCCCCTTACATCACTCTTCATCCTCTTTGTAGCCATGGTATAGATCTAAGAGAGATATTGGATGCCCTGGTTCCAGCAAACTAGTTCTGAATCAGGTTTTCTGACACCTTCACCAAAGCTAAATGTATTGTCTTAAGCATTCTTGTCCCAAAGGGAGAAGGTAGGCTTCCCATCTCCATCTCCTGTCTGTCAAATTCAGGATCAGGGTCGTGGTGATCACCAGGCTGCAGTGGACGCACAGCTGAAGTAGAGTAATAGGAAAAGGAGCAGAAAAAATGACATCAGAGATGCCTGCTCCCACCTACAAAGAAGCCCTGTTCTTTCATCTTGATTAAAGATGCTGCTCAGGATAATCTGGGACTTTATCATCTCCTGAGAGAATTTCTATAATCTGGGTTGACAGCTAAAGAAAGTGAGCACCCTCACACAGAGCCTCAGCTACTTACCAAGCCAGCTCTGTTTTCTGCCCTCTCCTAGTTCAAATCCATGGCAAATCTTGGGTTTAGTCTGTAAAGTGTTAGTGAATCATTTGTCATTTACATCAGGATTTTCCTGTCTTCTTTTGATCCTCTGAGGCTACTCTGTACATATAGGGCACTGTTAGCTAAACAAGGCCAAAGAGTCAGCTTGGAACTGCACGACATAAAGCATCCCTAGCCAGAAGGTTAGTTTTGGAATCAGAGTTGCAAGCAGAGGCAAGAGTGAAATGTTTAATCAAGAGGTTAGAACCTGCAGAATAGCAAGATGTTCCCTGTGCACCCTAAACCCTTTCTAATTGATGAATTCTCTCAGCCCTTCACATCCTTTGATTTCAGGTTCAAATTTTGCTGTTTCATTTCTTGGACAAAGGAGAGAAGTGCTTCATTCATAATAAGGTTTATTGACAGGGCTGGGCTCAAAGTGTGCTTCTGTTGGAATGCAGATTATTGGGATCAGTCCGAGCTCCTTTTCCTATTATCTCTCTTCACATTTGTCCTTCCTCAGCATCTTCTCTGTGGGTGTGCTTGCCGATACGAGCTTAGTTTTTTCCTTTCCATTTGGCACATGGATGCTTTTTCTCAAGCAGCTTCAGTCCCTAACTTGCTCTTCTCCAGCCTGTCATCTCCTACTGTTATCCAGTTGTGCCCATTGCACCGCTTAATTATAATAATATATTGTGTGCATGTGCATGCTTTCCTCCCTCCTCTGGATATTTCCAAGATATCTTTGAGTTAAAGGACAGTGTGAAAGACTGAAACTTGTTGGTAGACCACACAAAGACATTTGACAGAAAGAAGACATCTTTCCTTTATCCAGTTGGCAGCTTGTGATCTCTCTCAGAACAAAGTTTAATGCTAATTTCTTGTTAATAGAAGAAACTGTGGAGTTCTAAAGCACATTAAAAGGTAAAAATGGTTAGGTCTTGGTATTAGATAACAAGTCTCTGATCACAAATAAAGAAACAGAATGACAGAAGTTGAGTATTGAGTAACTGGAAGTCACTTTGTTCTTCAGACAGGGTACTGTGGAATACTGCTGAAAAATATGCAAAGATAGCTTAAAAAAAACCTCCACCATACTCTTTACGTGCTATTTTTTGAACTCGAGCATAGACTCATAAAGCCGCAAATATTAATTTATCATTCAGCAATTTATAAAATTATTTCCATAAATCCTTTGAACCACATTGAGATATCTGATGTTGCATACAGAACTATAAAGCCAGAGGTAATAATGTATTTCCCTTTTAGTAGTGTTATTGTAATATTTTGGCTCTTGAAAAAAAGTATTGTATTAATCCACTCTCCAGAGCACTGTCTTTGGGATAACCTAGAGAGTTCATACTTCCAAAAAGAGAATTTTCAGAAATATTTTGAGATTTTAAGTCCTTTTGTACCCAGTGGAAACAAGGATATAAGAAGGAATCTGTGTTCCAGATTGCCAGCTTTGTTCCTGCATTTTGAACTATATTTCACAGGCACTTAAGACCTGTTTTTAAAGTTTTGCTTCCTCCTACGTATCTGCATTGGAGTAAGTCCTAAGGCACCTCTGTCTTTAAAGGGTGGAGGAGGTTAGTCTCCTCTTTCCAACCTATGTGAGAAACTCCAAATGTTTTCATAGATCAAATGAGTTGCAACTGCTGTCTTTTTTATCCAGACTCCAAACGATGTTCTCTGTAGATGGAATATTGCAGCATGGTGCAGAAACCGCCACCCCTTTCCTTTGAAACATGAGGGGAAGGAAAGAAATCTAAGTGCAGACTTCTGCTCTTGTTTTTCTAAGTGAAAGAAACAGTGCTTGGAGGATAAGTCAGAGATATGCTTTATGAGTGCAGAAAATAGACCACTTCCTTTTTTTCCCTGTTTCATTTTGCACACTTAGGTGCCCTCAGCCTTTTGCATTTTGTAGGTCTGTTTGGAGGTTTATATGCAGCATGTGTTGTATGTGGAAAGAAGAGGGGCCACCTGAGGACTGTGGGGGCAGGTGCCTAAATTCTTATGTGAGTCTCAACGCTTGGCACTCACGATGAGAATCACAGCCTCAACCTCTAAAATGAAAATTCAGTAGGTGTTTTGTGATTATAGCATAAACAACCGACGTGGTTAGTCAAGATAAGCTCATACAGTTTTGAATATTAAATCTCAGCTGCACAATAGGAACGGTTTCTGTAAGATTAGTTGCTTTCCCTGATCCAAGTTTCCACGTTAGACCGTTCCCTCTGCCATAAAAACCTTTGCCTCTTGTGCCAATGAATCAGATTAATCTTCCAAAACCTTTTGCATACTATCTGCAACACTACATCATAAAATAAATAAATAAACCTACCACGTAGTTCCCTGGTTTCAAACTTTGCAGATTCAGGGTTCACTAAGAAGTCATCTCTCTTTTTCCTTTAAAAGAAGACAACCATATAGAATAATAGAGTTCTCTGTCTAGCATACAAACCCATCTGGAAAGAATTTAGTCTGCAATAATTGTGGGCATTTGATTTACTTTTAAATCCCTGTAGGTAATTCGAATGTAAATTTATTGGGGTGAGTTTATCCCCAAGCCGCCATCGTATCCAATGTTTTAGAGGTGAAATTGGCCCACTGCGCTAGAACTACAGCCTGCATTGTTTCTGTTGCATCAGGATATTATTACATGCTGTAATCTCTGTCGTTATAAGCAGACCCTTACTAGAAATAAAGTCAATAGAGACAATACAGACAATCACCTGTATCAAATTTATTTTTCAGACCTTTATAGACTAGTAATTCTTTGATTATGAATATGTTTATATACCAGTATCTAAATCACTCAGACAACACTGGTCTAATTTGTTATTCTGTTATGCTGTACTCATATGAAATAGTCCTTTTGGTCAAGTAAAATTCTTTGCATTTCACATTCTGCTTCAGAAGAAAGCCTAATGTTTCAAGAGGCATTCAGCACATAATGTAAACAATGCCATCTGTCTTTTTCTTTGGAAAATCTTCTTCGAGATAGCCCTGATATGCCTACTGTTTTCAATCACTTAAAAGGCAGTAATCCAATTATATCATCCTCTATGTAGGAACTGCCATTGCTTTCAGTCCTCTTCCAATCCTGACACAAGTAAATCACTTTGATAAGATCCTCTTTTTATTTATTTTTTTCTGAGGAGACTAGCATAAGTAATGATGCCAGTGAAAGACCAAGGACAAAATGACCATAATGGACTTTCTGTAGGAAAGGAAAACATGTGCCATTGTGATTTATCATGTTACTTGAAAAATATTTTTCCTTGGAATTTCTGCAACAGGCACACTCTCTAAGCGAAGGGCATTAGCAAGTATAATGGACAAATGGTAAATTCAGACAAAACCTTCGTCAAGCAGCAGATTTAAGAAACTATTGCTACTTAGATTTCTTAAACAGGAATGGAATGTCAAAGCCATTTTGGAAATGTGCCTAGGTTGTTTTCATCTTTGGTATAATGCCACCTACTTACATGGAAATGTGCTGGGAATGTGTAAGGTTGAATCTTCCTCACAAACTACTAAGGCTTATCGTGCAGATATGCCTTCCTTCTATTTAAAAATGGTTTGGATGACTTCAGAGCTTTTTGCTACCAGCAAGGCAGGGGCCTGGCAGACACGTCCAACCTCCCAGAATAGACAGGGCACGAGACTGGTAGTATCTGTAGACTTCCTGCTACGAACAGCCCTCAACTGATGCTGAGAGAGAATAGTCAGAGCTGAGCTGTCTCTGGACACACCTTTCAGAAAAAGGGGAGAGCAGCAAATGAGGTGGTCATGTGCGATGCAAAAGCTTGTTTGAAAGGAGCTGGACCACAGGTGTCTCTTTGAACCCAGACTCATCACTCAGCACAAATAACCGCAGAGTTTGCATTTTCAAATTTATGAAGAGTGCTGGTCTTATATTCACTGTCTGAGACCACAGTAGGAAGTTCACACTGCTGAAGAAGCTGTTAAGTGGTGATCCACAATATTAAAAAAACATAGGCCAAATCCGGCATTTCCAATGTCATGCTATGAGATAAGTCTTTCGTTAAGTGACTTTGGAGAGTCTGTGTGAGAGAGCTGTGATCTGGACAGGAAAAGGCATTGTATTTACTTTAACGAATTAGGATGCTGTTTAGGATGGTATTGAAACATTACGTTGTTTCCTTTCACAGAGAAAGTGTGGAGAGCCTTATCCAAAAGCATTCCTATGCCCGATCCCCCATTCGGACCTATGGAGGAGAGGATGATCTCGGAGATGAGAGCCAGGCAACACAAAGCAGAGGTAAGGAAAACGTGCTTATGATGTAAACTGTAGTGACCTAGTTATGCGTGAGAAAAGCCGGACCACAGGCAGTACTGTGGTACTCTGAAGCACTTCTCTGGTGTGTCTCTCTGCCATAAAGTCCTATAATCAAGAAGAATACTTGTTACCTTTTGGCTCTTTGGGACATCTGGTATGCCCGTGGCGCTGGTGTGGGTGGTTCAATTCAGAAGGCAGTTCTAGAGACGACCATATAATCTTTGTCATCAGAAGAGAATTAGTTCTGCTTCCTCTTCAACAGGTCTGCAAACCAGACAACTTCATTACTGTGGTGCCGAGAACAAGTTAACACTCCCCATGTCTTGGCAGGACTTACTAGGTGGGCTCCACACCACTTGTAAAGTACCACATGCATGTGCCACTTGCTGCCCCTCCAGCCTTCTGTGAACAGAGGACTTAGTTCTAACCATCTTCAACCAGCCTGTGGTTAACCCACTTTGCCTCCTCAGGAAGAAAATTCGGTAGCTCCCCGAAAAATTAATATTTAATTGTTATCTGTTAGTCTCTTAAAGGTGCTGTTCCTGCTGAAGCAAGTATCCCCAAATGCTTTATCAAACAGTTTATCTGCATTAGCAGTAGCGAAAGTAGTAGCAAGACAGACTTGTTCTTTGTGGGGATGCTTACTGGAGAAATTGCATCTGTCATAATTTGCCACTGGAAACAGATCTCAAACCCTTCCTGTAGGATTGCTGACTAGCATAAACTTGTGTTACATTATACTTTGCATGTTGACTTTGTGACCTGCCTGATATGCCACAGCCACTTGAGGTAAAGCAGTTCTATCTGTCTTCCGACTGGCAGTGCCCTTGTCTTGTCCTCTAACTTCATACAGTGCTGCTAAGATAAGAGCATTATTTCTGGTCATGAGCTCTTCGGACTTGTGCAGGGAAAACACACTTATTTTTAACCATGAGTTGCTCTTCAGAAAAATGTGATTAGGTGGGCTTGTTTTTACACATCTATTCTAAGAGCAAGCCCTTAGATTATGGAGTTTCTAAAGCAACTCTTCACCTGGTATGATGCCGTCCTTTCACATACTTCTGGGAGATTACCTTGCTTCATGTGAACTTAGATCCTAGGCCAGTTATTGTTGAAGACAGTATTAAATTTTCCATTGCTAGAAGTGCTCAGAGCAAAGTACCTTCTCTTCAAGAATTAAATTTCTCCCTAATATGTCCTCCCTTGGGAGTGACAAAATGAACTGGGTGAACCTCAGTATGAGAGCTGGTCGTTAAATCTCTTCAGAAGAGAATCCTTAGAAAGGTGTCATAGGGGGATATAATACTTTATTACAATTAATTTTATATGTAATAAAAGGGTACAGTTCTGCATTTGCTTGCAATATGGCAAATGAGTAAGCGAGAAAGATTGTGAATCATGGCAAAGAACTTTTTTCTGATCTGGGAGCCATATGCTATACGGGACGTGAACGCGCTGGGCAACCAAAGACATGCACAGAGGGTAAATCATACTGCTCTTGCACATGAGTAACTGGTACTGCCTTTGCTCTCTCTCTAGGTCTAGTGTCCTTAAATAAGGAAAAGTCCTTCAAGATACAAGGAGAGAAATAATGTTCTTATTTAAATTACATAGATATTTTCATTTCTTCCGATGTATTTTAAAACTACCTTCTATGCAAAACTGATGGATGTTCCCCCATAAAAATAAGAGCTGAGAGCCAAATACATACATGTTACTGGGTGGTGTGTGTTATAAGCTCTTTGAGACCTTGATTGCCTCAGAACTGCTAATTCCCTTGGTGCAGTGGGACAAAAGTGGTATGTGAGACTTTTTAGAGTACTAAGCTGCAATTGGAGACCATTGCAGTTGGAGCAGGAAAGGATGCTTGAGGAAGTTCCTCATGAAAACCATAGAAGAGTTGGGGTTGGAAGGGACATTTAAAGGTCATGTAGGGCAAACCCCGTTCAATGAGCAGGGACATCTTCAACTAGATTAGGCTGCTTAGAGACCCAACCAACTTGACCTTGCATAGTTCCTGGGATGGGACAACCAGCCCCTCTCTGGGCAGCCTGTGCCAGTGTTTCACCACCTTCGTAGTAAAAAATTTCTTCCTTATATCCAGTCTAAATCTATCCACTTTTAGTTTAAAGCCCTTACTCCTTGACTTGTCACAACAGGTCATGCTAAAAAATTTGTTCCCAGCTTTCTCACAGGTCGCCTTTAAGCACTGACAGGCTGCAACTAGGTGTCCCCAAAGCCTTCTCTTCTCAAGACTGAGCAACCCCCATTCTCTAAGCCTTTCCTTACAGGAGAAATGTTCCAGCCCTACCATCATTTCACAGGCATTCATGAGAAAGAATCACATACCTTATTCTGCATAAAACAAAGAATTAAATAGCAGTGATAGGCTTTGTAATTACTTCAGCACCCTCCCAGAGCATTCTCTGCTCAGCCAATTTCAGCCATCTAAAGATGGAAGCATTAGTACTGCATTTATCCCAAGATGTCTATTTCCAAAGAAATAAACAAATAGGAAATATATCAATTCAATGAAAACTCCTTAATGCATAATTTCTCTGTGCCTGCATCCACACACAGGATTCATAGTAGCCATCTGGAACAGAGCCAAATGCAAACCTTCTGGGCAAATCCAGATTTGCATCCTGCTTTCCCTGTAGTGCAGTAATGCTCAGATACCCTCTGATTTGTCAAGGGTTTTGCTGTGGTCTGTGAGTAATGTGTCACCCTTAGAGTTTGTCTCTGGATCCTAATTTCCAAGCAGTTAGGATTTGGTTCAATGGTAGGACGATGATTTGGTTCAAGTTTATTTCCACTGCTAAATTAGCACAATTTCTTATTCCTGTTGCTAGGCTGTTTTACTTGTTTCATTAAGCAGAGGAAAAAACTAATCATGATTTGAAAGCATATCCTACAAGAGATTAACGATTTTTTAAAAATAACAATTTTCATGTTTTTATTTCTGTTGGTTTTTTTTCTCGTAGTTTTGGTTAGAGTGTGTGGCTATGATTGATTACTATACTTAATTCCAGTAAGTTTACCTTGACGGATAGAAGTCTTCATATGTTTTCATTCTACAATTTGGATGAATCTCCCTTCTTGACTCAGATTCATGAAACTAATACCTGTTATAAAATTTGTTGTCTCAGAATGTTTTGCAATACTGAATTGAAATTATATTTCGTCAAATACTCTTGCCAACAAATTTATTTTCTAAAGCAAGAAAGTTGGTCAAGTAAGAAAATACATGAGACAAGAGTTAAATTATTGTTTGAAGCGGAATACAAAGAGTTTATTTACAGCATTTTATTGTATTCCCCATTTCTAGAAATCAGACATATGATGATGACCAGATGTATACAGGGCCTAAAAAGATGAAGAGCAACAGAGTCATCAGATTATTTGAAAATGACCATGTGTAATTTTTCAAACAAATTATTGTTTCTCCAAAATTTTATTGTCAACACAAAATAAGTAATTAGTTCTACTTTTAGAAACCATTTTTCCTTTTTTTTTATGATTCTTCAATCTTAAGAAAAAAAAAATTTCAAAGAGTTTAAAGATTTGTGGAAATAATTTTTGGAACTTTTCAGATCAAACACACTCAAAACAAAATGACAAACAGAACACTTCCATTTGATCAAAAGTAGATAATTACCTTCAGAGCAAGTTCTGCACCTCTTACTATGAATTAGCATTTGTATTGTTTATTAGAGTACTGTACACAGTTGGAAAAAAAAATACTTTGACATTTATGTTTTTAGAATTTTTCGTTCTATATTATAGAAAGAATCAGGTTGACTGGAAAGATGTAATGTTGACAAGTTTTACCAGGATAAAAAAAAAGAAAAGTTGTAGTGCAAATTATGTTTCTCTGCATTTTTGCCACACTGAAATTTTAGGAAAAACCCCAAAACAACAGTTCTACTAAGGATCTGATGTAAAAATCTACAAGCATGTCTTCAAAACAGGGATGTAATGTAGTGAGCTTCCATGTCAGAGCAGACACTTCAGTGTTTAGTGGCAGCATTACAAGTTGCTTCAGTGTTTAATATCTAAAATGTTCAATGTGCAAAGCTGATTTTACTGTTGAAACCACTGCAAGCAGCTTCAGAAAATGGAAATTTGTCTAAAATATAGTGATGAAAGACAGCAACCAGCAAATAACATTTTAAAGACAGAAGTATTTGAGAAGTATTTCCAATGATAACTGGTCATTGAAACCAGGCTTGCTGTG
Organism: Callaeas wilsoni; assembly: GCA_013398955.1. Lineage (NCBI taxonomy): Eukaryota > Metazoa > Chordata > Aves > Passeriformes > Callaeidae > Callaeas > Callaeas wilsoni. The sequence goes on along the minus strand of VWPU01001253.1, from coordinate 13,902 downwards.
AAAGACTCATTCTCTCCCTTTTCACTACTTTACCAGCTTTGTGTGTTGCAGTGCCAATGTTAGGTATTCTTTCTCTTTGCTTGCAGGGTCAGCCTTTACAACATCTGATAACCTGTCCCTCAGTTCCTGGGTTTCCTCTTCAACCAGCTTCCCAGGATTTCAGCATCCACAGTCTTTGAGTGCCCTGGGTACCAGCTCTGCATCCATAGCTACACCCATTCCTCATCCGATCCAAGGATCTCTGCCTCCGTACAGCCGCCTGGGAATGCCTCTTACACCCTCTGCTATAGCCAGCTCCATGCAAGGTAGTGGCCCCACTTTCCCATCCTTCCACATGCCAAGGTACCACCATTATTTTCAGCAGGGTCCTTATGCAGCTATCCAAGGACTGCGTCACTCTTCCGCAGTGATGACACCGTTTGTATGAGTGATGTAAGACAAGAGGAACACAAGATTTTAAATGTGCAAGTTTGCTATGAAAAATACAAGGGACCTTCCTGAAAGGCCTGTGGCAGGAGTGCTGAACTCGTAACAAACCAGCTAAGAATATGCATTGTGGATATAGATTCCTCTTTTGAGGGATCACAAGAAGAGAGCATGCAGCTTGGAGCTGCTCACGGATCTATGTGTAACACAGCCAAAATGGATCCCAAAGTCCCCAGGATCTTTGGTCGCGTGCAGCTTGTTCCAAAGGTGCATTATACCTAGCAGAAAGAGATTATCTTTAAGCAGCAGTGTACAAACTAATTGTCTATAGGTCTTTTTTCATACACTAGATGAATTCTTAAAAAGGCAATACTCTTACTCGTCTTCATCTCTTCTTGTGACTGATGAGCACCTAAACAGAAAAATGTATTGCTATAACTTTGAGCATGTTTTAGGCTATTTCAGCATACATTTGCTGAAAACGGGACAAAGTGGAGAAGACCACTGTCCTTTCTAAGACTGGCTTATATTCACCAAAACCAGTATTTCTTAGTTGCTACTATAATCACAAAGAGAACGTTATTAACAAGTCTTTCTTTCTTTGTTTGTTTCTTTCACAAAACACTTATCGGTTCCAAAAAAGAACTGTGTTACAGGACTGTAGTAGTAATAATGTATTCTGTCCTTCAGCCTAAAAGGAAGTTTGTCCTATATCCGAGAAGGAGCAATTTAACTGTCGGTTAAGGTATAATGAAGAAAATTTTGATTTGGAAAAATCTGTTACTGAAACTTAGAAACCTAAGATTTTAAATTTTAAAACAGTGCTTGTTTGCTACTGTGCTTGCCACTGAAGACCTGTTTCCAGCTGCAGATGTGTACCAAGTTAACCCAATTTCAGGCTAGATCAGTCTATAGACTCTTTGGATCAAAGTATAATTAATGGACCAGTATGAGTGGCACTGGAGTATCTCTCTGCTTGTTCTGATTTTCTTGGGTTTGGTCATGGCTGTTATTATACAAGCTCCTTGGCCAGGAAAATGAGGGTTGTACTACCAGTTTTCCCATGTCCCACTAGAATGGTGGAGTTTCCTTAGGAAAATATCAGTACAGAACTTCACAGGAAATTTTGTTTAAATTCATGTCTGACTTTTTTTCAGTTAGTATTTGGGGTTCTCATTCAAAGTACTGTTCTCTTTTTCTAGTATGTTGTGTCTGATGTATAGAGGCATAGGAAAATAATGACCTGTCTGCAGAGAGCCAGCATGAATCCTTTGCACTGCTGGAAACAGGACCAGTGTGACATTGGTTTTCTGTGTGGCAAGAGCTGGGATTCCACTATAAATAATAAGTCGACACAGAGTTTCTGTGTCGAGTTGCACCCAAGCTATAGACGATAACATATCTACTGACAAAAAAGAACTAGTATATATAATCTCATATATTACAGATCTCTGTAGAGCTGGAACACAAAACAGACTTATTTCCCATTATTGTCCTTTACTTTTGACCATTCTGTGTTGGCGTCATACGGTAAAAAGCGGAGTGCAGTACACTGAGTCACCTACTCCCATCTCTGCAAAGTGCAAGGCAAGGCACATGCATCACACAGGAAAAGACCATCATTATGTATTTTCTTAGTAGCTGAATTCAAAATCTTTTCAAGTTGGCCATTTCAATCACCTTTTCAACCAAGTTATCTGTAGTGTCACCCTAATTCCTCATTAATCACTGTTGGACCTGCTGATGAAAAATGACCTGGGCCAATTTGCAACACCTGTGCTCTGTATGTAAATAAAAATGAACATTTATTTACAATTTATGGGTTCAGACCTGCTACACGGAGTTCCATAAATTAATGTAACAGGCCAAGCTCTGCAGTATTTAAATGGCTCAGAATCAGACACTGAATTTGTCTTGGTGTACCCAAATATTAGATTTTGCTTTAGGCTATCAGATTCACAGGAAAAGTGCATGTTGAAAGGTTGTGTCTACTTATAACTGGTTTTGATACAAACCCCGTATTTTTCAGGAAGTTAGGTGATACTGACCCTACAAGAACGTAATTCTTCACGTACATATGAAACAGAAACAATAATTACCAAAGAGGTTTGGAAGAAAGTTTTCTCTTCAGTTGCTTGACTTCTGTTAGAGTTGTATGAAGACCCTAGGATGACATGCACTAAACCTTGTGGGGAAGTTCTGTTTCTTTTATCTGGTTCCTTCTGCAGCTTCATTAACTTACCTGGAGTTGCAGGGGATATGGTTAGGTTCAGAATTCAAGTCAGTAGCTTCACTGCTGATACTTCCATCAGGAAAGGGTCAAGTGAGTAGGCAACTTTTACATGACTCCAGAAACAAGTTTGAAACAGGTGAGCTGATTTAGGCATGGAAAACCTGTGACATAAAGGCTGCTCATACATGACCTTCCTTCATTAAGCAAATTCAGAGAAATAAACTGTTCAATCTTTTCAACCCTGTCCCAGATCCTGCTCTGAGAACACCAATATTTGACATGCAGAAATGCCCCTGATACTGTTTCAGAGAAAATTCTCCAGGCTCTTTCTGGAGAATGAAACTGGATTTTGACAACTTCACTCACAAAAATATTAAATGAAAGACAAGTGCTTTCCCCTACAAATGAAGTGTGATTCATATCTGAAAAAACACGGCAGTAGGCTGTCTCAATATAAAAACATGATAAAGCCAACTCTTCATCCAAATTCTCTCTGAATTTCATATTATAGATGATGCAGAATTATCTGTCAAAATCCACAGCATGATTTTTCCAGTCAGACCAAGTCTCTCTCAGTGTGCTCATCCCTCCTTGTGCTGCTCTCTGATGGCTTAATTCCTTTGCAGCAGAAACCCATTGGGTTCCCCACTAATGCAGAATCACAGGCAGGTCCCAAGGAAGGGAATGAAGGCAGCTTGTGACAGCCTTCCCCAGGAATGAGATCAATAGGTATGGCCATTCCTCACTTCCTCTTCTTTGCCCTCACAGTCCTACCTACAAAACCTGTTGCACAGACTTGAGGTTTAAGGGATTAAGTTCACCGAGGCCACAGGATGTTCGGTGAAGAGGTCTTGCCACCTTGCAGTGTTTCTGCTCCCTGTCCCTCTCACCTTCCTGTGGGCCCAGGGAAGCATGGGAGTGATTCCAGGAATAAAATTCCTGCCCAACTGAAGTCAAAGGGAAGTTTATTGACTGCAATGGGGGCAGGATTTCATTGCACGTTGTCATTTAAAAATAAAGTCTGACAGTAAGAACAGTGACTTAAATGACAGCAACAATACAGGAACACTAGAGAAAAGATTAAAACTCAATTACAAATCAGCTTTAGCACTGAACGCACAACTAGAAGAAAATGAATGCAAATTTGTAATTAATTGGTTAAAAAGTAAAATCACTTTTGCTAAAAAGAAAAAAAAATTTAAATTATCTCTACCCCTTTGACAATTAACCCAGTAATTTATTTAAGGACTTGCTGCACTGCTGTCAAAATTGTATCACTTTCAGGACAGAACATCTGTTGTTGGTAGATGGGCTAGGAATGCCAAATATAATCTAGAATTTATTTTCCAAATACAATTCACATTTTCTGTCCCATGAGAAGTGCTCTCCATCTTTATGAGTTTTTTCTTGGCTCAGAAAAATGGAGCTGGTTTATGTTTTTTGATTTTATTTTTTTGGGGGGGGTGTTTGCCTTTTTTTAAGAATAGTGGAGAGAACATGCCTGAATATGCTTTTCAAAGAGAATGATAAGATTTTCCTTGGAAGTGTTCCAAGTATTTTTGTGTTTTTTCTGAATTACAATTTTATCCACATATTGTCAACACCCTCCAGACTTTAATCCAACAAAAGCATCCTATATATTAACAAAATTGATTTGGATGTATTTGTCTGAATTTTTTTTTCTTCTACTTTTGGAGCCCTGAGAATCTAAACATAAAACCTCCCATTTTTAATTTAGGTTTTTGGTTTGCAGCATTGCTTTATATGGCCTGAGGCACTGTCAAAGATAGCAAATCAATAGCGCTGGGTTTCAGTCATACTCTTCTGGGTATAAACCGAATAACAAGCATAGACCAAGAAGATAGAGTTCCTAATGGAAATGCTTCTTCATGATTTCAAGGATGGTAAGTTGCATGGTAGCTAACATGCTTGGTACTACAACATCCAGAATGCAAGTGCAGAATTTCTCACAGAGGGTTTTACCCATGAAGGCCGGGACACTGCATGAACATGTACACATGTAAGAAGACATTGCCATTTCCAACATCCAGCAAACACTAACTGGCACTTGAAAATGAGCCTTTTTTAACTGAAACCATTTGGGCTGGCAACTTGATTACACAGTACATCCTCTTTATGTGTGTGTGCTATACAAAAACAGAAATACCAATGAAAATTATTGCCAAAACTTGGGATGATTTCCAAACGTGTAACTTAATATAAATTGTGGTAATTTACTCCTAGATAAGGGTAAAAGTGACAGTGGGATCAGTGTAACACTTATGGCTTCTTGTCCTGAGGAAGCTGCGGCCACAGTGCGTACACTCATCATCTGCGGGAGAGGACATTCACTCACTGCAAGATTAAATTTGGTTTTAGTGAGATTTTATTCTCACTATTCTTTACAGAGCATTTTCTACTGCAGGAGATGTGCTTTCTTTACTAACCACCTACTTGCTGGCCAGAGGATTTATGTATTACTCTGTAATCAAATGTCCTCGCATATAATCTCTAGATTATCAAATGACAACTTCTTTTCTTTCATTTATCTTTTTAAGAGAAAACTAAGCAGTGAATTAAATAAGCTCTGAAGTAACTTTTTATGCTAGTTTAAGGACAAAAAATACAGTTTGCTGTATTTTACCTTTGGCACATTTAAACAATCTTTTTTTTTTTTTTCTTAATTGTACCTTCAGAAACATGAGGAAAGATTTGGTTTAAAAATAAGGAAGGTAAAAAACTGGATGTAGCCTTTTTAACAGAATGTACCACAGTTCTTCTGTTTGCTGTGTTGACTTTGTTGTTTATAATGCATCGCGTGAGCACATTCACCATGTACTGAAGTGTGTGTTTGTGTGTATGGGGTGGGGGTAGAGGGAAATCTTTTTATGGAAAAAAAAGTTCTGAACATAAACTATGAAGCAACATCTAATGAAAAGTTTCTTTTTAAGTGCAATATATTTATTTCTGCTAGAAATATAATATCAACATTATGTAATATTTGAAGCATTAAATGTTATTTGTAAACAGCTTAAAATTATATATATCACAAAACCTGTACAGAAGTGCAAATGTGTGGATATTCAGTTTCTTTCATTAAAATATTGGGTGTTTTGATATATCATTCTTATTTAGCCAAATCTTTCTGCTTCTGTTTTTTTTCCTCTAACCGAGTTGCTGAGGGCAGTGGAACCAATCACAGATGTTTCTGAGTACACAAAATTCATTAGGGCTGCTCATCTACAAAAGGTGATCTAAGTCTTGGATTCGTATGGAGTGATAGTTGCAGTGTAGTTAAATACAACTGTAGATTGCATTGAGTTACACAAATTATTTTTTTCAAAATGATTTGAAATCATATTCATAAAAATTCCTGTGTTTGCCAGCAGAATACAATGGCTGAAATATGGGTCCCCAAGATAGTAAATACAGACCTAGGAAACATAGTATAAGAAGAAGGTGGAATTAGGTCTGTCAAGTCAGGAGAAGTGAAGAATGTAAAGAAGTGAGGAATAAACTCCTCTCCATAACTGCTGCAGGCTTTTTATTTAATAGGATTTTATTTCAATTATAATAGCATATATTAAAGCAAGAGAGAGTTACCTGAGACTCTGTCTAAGGTATTCAGAGAGGAAGGATAATGAAGCACAGTACAGGATTACTTAGAGAATGTAAGGAGCAATACCTATCATTCAAGGTCTTTTAGAACGGGTTGAACATGGACTAGTCAAGAATGATGTGATTAAAGCTAATCTTGCCTTAGGACAATCAGATGATCTCTTGAGGTGCTTCCAAGCTTCCTATGAAAGCCATCCCTTAAAGCAGCTTCTGACAAAATTCTCATGTTGCTGCAAAAGTTTTTGTGCACACCTGTAGTTTATCTTGTCCCCAAACTGAGATCAGCTGCTGGGTCTTCTGCAACTAGGTCACAAGATGCCTGTTTTGCAAAGAAGCTCAGTGGGCCAGAAGAGCTGTGAGGTCTCAAGGAACAGTAGCAGCAGCATTGTCTTGGTTTGTGAACGTAAGCAAGGAGGTAACAGCCTCAGGTAATTCAAATCTACCTTTAATTATGCTGAGTTGCAACCATGCATTAATGTATCTCATTAATGTTTGGAAAATATGAAAATTAGGATGGATCGCTGAGTTGGTAACTCTGCATGATGCCTTTTGTCTCTGTATCATATTTTTATGGCATCTTGGTAGCAAAACACTTGCATTCTCTCATGGATATTCAATGCTGTGAAAGTCTTTTGCTTAACCTCAGGCTAAGGGGGCTTTCTTGATTACGAGTAACACCAGGCACGTGCATTGGCACTTTCCTGAATCAGAACTATTGGCTGTACACTGGTTCAAGACATAGTTATGCCAATGGTCCCATTGAAATCAGCAGGCTAGCTTGCATAAACTTACATCAGTGCTTAAGCGCTGCAGTGGCTCTGCAACAGCAAAACTCCTTGTGCTTTGCAGAATCAAGACCTTTGGGAACAAGCTGTCTGTGCAACAAACACCTCTATAATTGGAGCCTTTATTTGCTGTTGTCCAAAGAGAAACCAGGGGATAAAAAAAATTGAAGATTCCGAACTGTCTCTCAGTGGGGTAACTTTGGAGAGACTGATGAGTAGTCATGATGACTGTAGGCTGCCTTGTTTTTCACATTTAGAAAACAGATTTATATCCAAATGATCTATTTTGGAGATAAGCAGTGCAGAAAAAAAATTATTTGGAGAATGCTATTTTCTAAATTTCCTGTGCAGTAGCACAATGAATGCACTGATTTAATGGTATGCTTGAAATACAGAGCAATAAACAATATTTTGAATCAAGATCATTTCAAATACACATAAAATATCTAGATTATACACTAACAGTTCAATACACATAAATTAACAATAATCACTAATGATAACTCTGAAAATTAAACTGCCAGTGGTCTAACATTGAAGATCTTTATTAAAGTTAGCCATTGATATCAGGCTTGGTCAGTGAGGTTCAAGAGACCTTTGCGGGCAACACAGAAGCTGGTCCTTGTTCTCCAGAGTAATAACCAGAGGGACCAAGAAAAATCTATGAGGATGCCTACCAGAAAATTTGGACAGAGAGATATTTTTGAAGACTAGGATAATAATTTCTCCCAATGCCGAGAGTATTAGATATATCACCACTGCAGCATTTTTAGCTCTGTTAATATAAAATATAATTTGACAGGCAGACAGATCAAAATCCAGTATTTTTAAGGCTTTTTAGGATGGAAAACAGGTCTATTGCAGGAACTGCATTGACTAACTAATTTGATGCATTAAAATCAAGCAACCATTCTCAAGCAACTATTTTTGCCTCTTGGTTGACTTTGAATTGTTTTTATTCCCATTGTGAAACCTTCCAGGAATATATCCAGTAATTTTGAGTGGATTTTGGCTTCAGGGTTTTGTGTCCTAGAGAATCTCCTGGGTTTGAGTCACATTTGCACAAATTCCATGAGTACCCCCTTCGAAGGTCTGTGCTCTGCTGCATTCGGATAAGGGTGGTTGCAGACATGGTTGCTGAATGGTTGTCCTTCAGATTTGCAAGGGGCAACCAGCCAGCTCTTTATCTGTTTAAATTACCAACAATTGCACAATAGGTCAAAGGGTAGGATGAATTAAAAAAGGGAAAATGCTTGCAACTGAATCTGCAATTGATTACATTTAGAACAAATAAACCTCCAAACGGTGGAGATGATACAGTTCCTTGCACAGCTGTGGCTTTTCTCTATTTAGATGCTTAACTTTGGTCAGCTGTTCTGAGAGAGTCATAGAAGAAACAAAGTCCATACCAAAAAAATCTGTCTCTCACCTGTGTCAGAAGTCTTTTATCTGTGCTTTCAAAGGCAATGCATTCATATGGCTTTGTCACCTCAAACCAGAATGATTTTTGTGCTTTTTACCTGGGCCTCTGTCTTAAGGCATCTTAAATGATGTGAAAGCAATTATATGGAATTGGAGAATTCCATTCCATGGCTTTACTTCTAGTCTGCACTGTCTTCCAGTCAGCTTCTAGGGAAAATGCATACATAATTTTAAGTATAAATACTAAATCAATTAGGTATTTGGTGTTATCAGAAACCACCCTCTCTTTGAGTTCTCACAGAGATGGAGTAATTTGTGATGCTTTAACTGGTAGTCCATGCTTAATAGGGGTTGCTGAAATTGGACTGCTTTCAATCGGAGGTTTTTCTGTGGAAAATCCCACGTGATTTTCTGAGACAACAACTCTGTGGTCTTCACTCTGGTGTAAAAGTCAAGTGTGGGAGAGAGCTTCTGTTTAGCTTAAAGACATGGCTGATACATCATCACAAATCAATTATTATTTCTTCCTGTACTTCTCATCGATCAATCCCAAGGCAGCCAAAGGAGGAATTACTTTTTATCTTGATGCAAATCGTTGGCTGTAAAATTTTCATTGATAATATCTGAACATGTACTGAGGGCTTTGGAGTGGCAGCCTTCAATTACCTTCCCTCTGAATGTCATAGCTTTCAGACTTGAGATACCAGTCATACTACTCATCTCCAATGATATTACAAATAAGTTAGTAGTACTCAGGGCATTTATCAGCCTGACTTTATTTAATCTCTCCATTTTCAGTTAACATAGTCACCTCAAACAGTGCATTTCCAGAGGATGATTAGATTATTTCAGATGGTTAAAGACTTTGGCCTTCTTTGCTCCTTCATTTTACAATGCACTAGGAATCTTGTACATTTTTGACTGAACATATAAAAGCCTAACACTTGTGCCCCCATAATTTCCTTTACAAGGCTTTAAACACTTCTGAGTTGTTCTTAAATGAATTAGTATGTGTTGTAGAGCCTATCTAGCACTTAAGACAACTTGGCATGGTTTCCAGTAGTTCTGGACGTACAACTACTTGTGTTTTCAGTCATAGAAAATGTTTTCCTTCCTATATACTTGATGAGGGGAAAGACTAAGAAGGAATATTATAGGCTGAGATTTAAAAGCCATTACAAAGGTAGATGCACAGCTCACAGTAATTTTAGCAATAATTGTGCTTCTGAGTCCTGTTCAGAAAGTCTTTGCTAGAGTGTTTGTTATTTTTAAAGGTTTATGGTTTTTTTCAGAGACCAGCCTAAACATTTTAACATTTGTTCCCTAATTATTTTAAAGCCTCCTTTGCTCCATGCCATAATATCATGCCTTTGTTCTTCTGTTCTTTCAACCTTGGCCAAACTGTTAGAGAACACATGGATACTTCCTTTTTATATGCTAACTCAATAATAAGAGAACTCATGTGAGCTGAAGAGGTTAATTTGCTTTTTTCTTTCTTTTTGGGGTTTTGGACATGTTTTTTTGTGGATCCTGTTCTTCAGAGCTTAGGTCTTTTTTGCTTTGCAGAAGAATAGTCTACGTACTTGTCTCAAAAGCAGGCTTGCCGTCACGACAATATACACAAAACTGAATTTTGCTGTCCAAAATTTTAGAGATGGGCTCAAGCTGTCTTGACATAAAAGAAATCAGAATGTAGAACGACATGGAAAAGAATCAGATCAGCATGCTTTTACCACTGCCAGGAACTCCCACCCTGCTCCTGAGCAGCTGCTGCCATTCTGCATGCAAAATTTCCCCAACAGCAAAAGTAAAACGTTTTCCTCTTCAGGGCTTTGGTATAGGCAGCAAAGCAGGCAGCAGGTCTGGGACTGGTTTGCCCCCACCTTGCCCACAAACATATAAACACACAGAGTATTTGATGCTGAGGAAGTGCCTTGTCAGCTTGTGCCTAGAGCCACTCAAGGCAGTGGATTCCCTGAGTGATCTAAGAGCCTAGAACCTAAGATCTGCAATGTACAAGTCTCTCTCACACACACGAAAACTTATGGCTTAGAATATTTTTAATGCTTGTATTATTCTGGAAATGTGAATCCGCAGTGCAGCTGTGATGAGATGGATACTTTCACCAGAATGAACACACTGGAAAATCCAGAAAGACGCAAATAGCAACTGTCCGGATGCAACAGTAGAAATAAATTGGAAGCTGATCATAAGATCCAAGTGGGTATTTAGAGTTAGTGTAAATAGAAATACCAAATTAAGCAAATAACATGTAATTTTGAGATGAATTGCTCTATGTGCCAAGCATAAAACTTTGCACTGACTATGCACTGCATGATAACATGAGAATAGGGCAGACATTTTAAAACCTAAAATCACATGAGAAATTGCAAACCACAAAAAAGAACACTGAAAGTCACACGTGCAATGTGACTGTAAACAAAACTGCAGTATGGTTAAAGGCAGCTCTAGCTTAGGAAGAAGGTTTCCATAACACATAACCTGAAGGAAAACCAGATCATACGTCCAAATTTCAGCTATACCAGATTCTAACCGAAAAAACTTTTAAAAAGCATCAGTGTAAGCATGCCTAAACACAGGAAATATGAATGCTTATTCTAATTTTTGTGTTAGAATACACTGCTAATTCCCCGTTTACTACTTTGGTTCTGGAGTATGTCCACATAAAATAAGTTGCACGACTGTGGCTTAAACCAGTTCTCCAAACACACAAAGACAACAAATGGGACGACAATAATGGATTTCTGCTTTATCTGGGATTCATGGCAAGTGCTGAACATGAATCCAGATGGAGAAATTATTTGGAGACGACGAAAAAGACCCCAGAAAAGGAAACAGAGAACTGTGTATCATTTTCATTTAAATAATGAAAGCCATAAGAATTAATAAGTGCACCAATCTGCTGGAATAAAATTGAGAAAAGAAAGAGAAGTCTGCAAAATTTCCCCCACCATTGAATATGACATAAATAATTTTAAAATGAACAATGACTTCATTTTTGTTTCTCTCCACACTTCACTGATGTTGAATTAACCAATGCCTTAAAATAGATTTCTCCATGTGAAGTCACTTTGAAAATTTGCTTTTGAATGAAACCTTTTAAGCTAGTGAGGAAAACACAAGTTTAAAAAAAAAAAGCAAGCCTTTGCAAAAATGTTACGTGATGGTCTGCACTTCTGCTAGTAAAGAGAGCAATGATTCCTGAACAGGAAAAAGTTCAGGCAGAAACCTGATTCTATAGGTACTATGCATGCATCTCTGTGATGGAAAGGACTACAGCAGGGAGTTTGTTCATTTAACACAAGTGTGGTTTCAGCTGTTTTAACTGGATTTCTTTATACAAGACATTATAAACTAGTTGTTCTTCTTGGTCTGCCCAGACCCACATGTATTGGATATCCACACGTAGAGCTATAAGGTGCAAGACTACTTTTAAATGATATCCACACGTAGAGCTATAAGGTGTAAGACTACTTTTAAATTTTAATATGGCATGGCTGCATTCCCCACAAACTAATTTTAAGGCTAAAACATTTCAATCTAATATTAGGGAAACCAATATTTTCCTCTCCAAGGCATCTTCTGACTTTTCTTTTGTAATTTTACTGTGAATTTTGTTTTGTTTCACTTCGTGTTGTTACTAAAACCATGGACATGAGAAACAGAATTTCATGAGAATCCCACCTTCCATTAAAAAGAAAAAAGGCAGGAGGAAAGTAAGGTGGAACAAAAGTTTCAAAATTCAAGACACTAATAAATAAACCATCTTATAATTCTTGTTTGGACACTTTTTTCAATTTTCTTTTTTAATATTTGGGACTGTTAACAGAATAACTTTTGCTGTTGTTGCTATGTCAGCAAATGAATTTATTTCTAATATAATTTATTCCATTTATATAACCAATACAAACAGTAATGGCAAAGTGACTTATCACTGTCACTCTTTACACAGCCTTTAGGACTCTAAAAAAATGGGCTTGTGGATGGTGTTTGGTTGGCTGATGAACTGGAAAAACAGGGGAAAATGAATTCAGAATTGAATGAAAATGCAAAAATCAAATTTGGAGGAGTATGAAGAGCTGATTTAAAGGAAGAACAAGAAGACCCACGCATTTTGGGTAAATACACTATGTTGTATTCACTGAAAATATTTGTCTGTGTCCTCAGGTTAATCACCACTCTTTGCTAACTTACTAATTTACATCAGTTTCAACTGAAATACTAAACCACTTTATCACCTATCAAATAACTTTTTATTTTCAACTTCTGATATAGTTTCCTCTTTTTATTTCCAGCTGAAAATCATTTGGTCTGAATTAGAAACTCATTTCCGCTTCCAGGAACCAGATCTTTCTTTTGACAAATCCACTTATCACTGAACTTCTTGGCCATGTGGGGTCCTAAGACAATCCTTCATCTGACTAGCTAACCTTTACTGTATTACACACTGCTGCTCCATAACAGTTTCTACTGTTAGATGGAAAAAAAAAGAAAAAAAAACAAAACAAAACAAAAAAACAACAACAACAAAAAAAAACCATCCCAAGAAAAACACCACCTTATGTACAACTGCAATCCTGACTACTGTAAAGGCTGAGATGATACATGTTTTCACACCTTCATCTGTAGCTTGGATGCTGGGACAGCTTCAGAGCTTTCTGCACGTGCAAGATCAGCGCTTTGAGGGCCACATCTCCTTCCCCGCCACCTTGGGTGCCGCCTGATCTCACATTGTGAAGTACTGGTTCTGCCGAAGGACCGAGATGCCACCGCCCTGCCTTTTCCCACCAGTCTCGTTTCACAGGCAGGGACGTGCTTCCCTCTCGGGTGCTCTGCTTGTGGCCGACGGCTCGCGCTGCTCTGTGCCACAAGGCTCCTTCTGTGCCACAAGGCTCCTTCTGTGCCCTGCTGGGAGCTTTGCAGCTGGTGGCCGCGCCGATGTTCACCTGTACGAGCACACAATTCCCGGCCCAGGTGTCGCCTCGCAGCGCAACCTTGCCGTGAAACCTCAAAGCTCAGGGAAATGCTTCCAGCTCAGGTGACACCATCGGGAAACGTTTCCCAGGGAGTAACTCACCGCGAAGGCCACGGCAGGGGAGGATGGAGCGTGCTGCGCTAAATGGAGGGCAGTCACCGTCGTGATTTCTTGTCAGTCATCAGTGACTTTCTCATCCATGCCCTAACACTCGGCCTGCTCCGAAGGTAAGCGGACACAGGAACTTTTCTGTCTGATTGTTCCTAACTGAAAACGAATGGTCTTTGGGTTATACAACCGTGAGGCAGATGCCACCTGGACGAGCAGCACGCCCCTGTCCGCGCAGGGGAGCGCAGCCGCGCGTCCCGCGGGCGCCCTGTGCCCTCTGCCGGCGGCGCAGGGAGCCTGCCGACCCGGCACCG